>CM051234.1:349240702-349495545 GCA_027917425.1 Gastrophryne carolinensis | reverse complement strand
GGAGTTGGCAGGAGTTGACAGCAGCAGCAGCAGGAGCCCAAATATACACTGAGAGTTGGCCCTCAGGAGCCCAAAAATTGGATGAATCACACCCTGGAGTTGGCAGGAGTTGACAGTAGCAGCAGCAGGAGCCCAAATATACACTGGAGTTGGCTTCAGGAGCCCAAAAATTGGATGAATCACACCCTGGAGTTGGCAGAGTTGACAGTAGCAGCAGCAGGAGCCCAAATATACACTGGAGTTGGCCTCAGGAGCCCAAAAATTGGATGAATCACACCCTGGAGTTGGCAGAGTTGACAGCAGCAGCAGCAGGAGCCCAAATATACACTGGAGTTGGCCTCAGGAGCCCAAAAATTGGATGAATCACACCCTGGAGTTGGCAGGAGTTGAGCAGCAGCAGCAGCAGGAGCCCAAATATACACTGGAGTTGGCTTCAGGAGCCCAAAAATTGGATGAATCACACCCTGGAGTTGGCAGAAGTTGACAGCAGCAGCAGCAGGAGCCCAAATATACACTGGAGTTGGCCTCAGGAGCCCAAAAATTGGATGAATCACACCCTGGAGTTGGCAGAAGTTGGCAGCAGCAGCAGCAGGAGCCCAAATATACACTGGAGTTGGCTTCAGGAGCCCAAAAATTGGATGAATCACACCCTGGAGTTGGCAGGAGTTGACAGTAGCAGCAGCAGGAGCCCAAATATACACTGGAGTTGGCTCAGGAGCCCAAAAATTGGATGAATCACACCCTGGAGTTGGCAGAAGTTGGCAGCAGCAGCAGCAGGAGCCCAAATATACACTGGAGTTGGCTTCAGGAGCCCAAAAATTGGATGAATCACACCCTGGAGTTGGCAGGAGTTGACAGTAGCAGCAGCAGGAGCCCAAATATACACTGGAGTTGGCCTCAGGAGCCCAAAAATTGGATGAATCACACCCTGGAGTTGGCAGGAGTTGACAGTAGCAGCAGCAGGAGCCCAAATATACACTGGAGTTGGCCTCAGGAGCCCAAAAATTGGATGAATCACACCCTGGAGTTGGCAGGAGTTGGCAGCAGCAGCAGCAGGAGCCCAAATATACACTGGAGTTGGCTTCAGGAGCCCAAAAATTGGATGAATCACACCCTGGAGTTGGCAGAAGTTGGCAGCAGCAGCAGCAGGAGCCCAAATATACACTGGAGTTGGCTTCAGGAGCCCAAAAATTGGATGAATCACACCCTGGAGTTGGCAGGAGTTGACAGTAGCAGCAGCAGGAGCCCAAATATACACTGGAGTTGGCCTCAGGAGCCCAAAAATTGGATGAATCACACCCTGGAGTTGGCAGAAGTTGGCAGCAGCAGCAGCAGAAGCCCAAATATACACTGGAGTTGGCTTCAGGAGCCCAAAAATTGGATGAATCACACCCTGGAGTTGGCAGGAGTTGACAGTAGCAGCAGCAGGAGCCCAAATATACACTGGAGTTGGCCTCAGGAGCCCAAAAATTGGATGAATCACACCCTGGAGTTGGCAGGAGTTGACAGTAGCAGCAGCAGGAGCCCAAATATACACTGGAGTTGGCCTCAGGAGCCCAAAAATTGGATGAATCACACCCTGGAGTTGGCAGGAGTTGACAGCAGCAGCAGCAGGAGCCCAAATATACACTGGAGTTGGCCTCAGGAGCCCAAAAATTGGATGAATCACACCCTGGAGTTGGCAGGAGTTGACAGTAGCAGCAGCAGGAGCCCAAATATACACTGGAGTTGGCTTCAGGAGCCCAAAAATTGGATGAATCACACCCTGGAGTTGGCAGAAGTTGACAGTAGCAGCAGCAGGAGCCCAAATATACACTGGAGTTGGCCTCAGGAGCCCAAAAATTGGATGAATCACACCCTGGAGTTGGCAGAAGTTGGCAGCAGCAGCAGCAGGAGCCCAAATATACACTGGAGTTGGCCTCAGGAGCCAAAAATTGGATGAATCACACCCTGGAGTTGGCAGGAGTTGGCAGCAGCAGCAGCAGGAGCCCAAATATACACTGGAGTTGGCTTCAGGAGCCCAAAAATTGGATGAATCACACCCTGGAGTTGGCAGAAGTTGGCAGCAGCAGCAGCAGGAGCCCAAATATACACTGGAGTTGGCTTCAGGAGCCCAAAAATTGGATGAATCACACCCTGGAGTTGGCAGGAGTTGACAGTAGCAGCAGCAGGAGCCCAAATATACACTGGAGTTGGCCTCAGGAGCCCAAAAATTGGATGAATCACACCCTGGAGTTGGCAGAAGTTGGCAGCAGCAGCAGCAGGAGCCCAAATATACACTGGAGTTGGCTTCAGGAGCCCAAAAATTGGATGAATCACACCCTGGAGTTGGCAGGAGTTGACAGCAGCAGCAGCAGGAGCCCAAATATACACTGGAGTTGGCTTCAGGAGCCCAAAAATTGGATGAATCACACCCTGGAGTTGGCAGGAGTTGACAGCAGCAGCAGCAGGAGCCCAAATATACACTGGAGTTGGCTTCAGGAGCCCAAAAATTGGATGAATCACACCCTGGAGTTGGCAGAAGTTGGCAGCAGCAGCAGCAGGAGCCCAAATATACACTGGAGTTGGCTTCAGGAGCCCAAAAATTGGATGAATCACACCCTGGAGTTGGCAGGAGTTGACAGTAGCAGCAGCAGGAGCCCAAATATACACTGGAGTTGGCCTCAGGAGCCCAAAAATTGGATGAATCACACCCTGGAGTTGGCAGAAGTTGACAGTAGCAGCAGCAGGAGCCCAAATATACACTGGAGTTGGCCTCAGGAGCCCAAAAATTGGATGAATCACACCCTGGAGTTGGCAGAAGTTGGCAGCAGCAGGAGCCCAAATATACACTGGAGTTGGCCTCAGGAGCCCAAAAATTGGATGAATCACACCCTGGAGTTGGCAGGAGTTGACAGTAGCAGCAGCAGGAGCCCAAAAAATGGCCTAAAGACATAAATATGTTTTGCACCATTTGGAAAGTGTAAAACGTGGCACCATGCTGAATCTAGTCGCATGCATCAGGCATTGGTGGGTGGAAATCCTGGCTGATCCATCCCTGATTCATTTTGACAAAGGTGAGTCTCTCCACATTTTTAGTTGACAGACGAGTTCTCCTCGCCGTAACTATGGCCCCCGCCGCACTAAACACCCGCTCAGATGGCACGCTACTTGCCGGGCAGGACAGCTTTTCCAGGGCAAACTCTGCTAGTTGCGGCCACAAATCAAGTTTGGCTGCCCAGAAGTCCAGCGGATCCTCAAGGTGTGTTGGCATGGTCATGTCAAAGTATGACATGACCTGCTGGTTCAGGTCCTGCTCCAGGTCTTCCTGCTGCTCATGAGTAGCCTCACTATGCGGGTGTAGAAAGCTACTCATTAGCGACTGAAGACTGAGGCTGCTGCTGCTGATGGAGCTTCTGCTGCTGCTGCTGCCAACCCCCCCAGCGGCCATGGCAGTGGAAGGTGAGCGCAGAGGTCCCCTCGAGTCAGACCTGCGAGAGTATGGACCATGGCGCAGATAGGCATCGGCCAACTGCCTACGTAGAATGTCTTTGTAGTAGTTGAGTTTGTCCTCCCTCTCGGTGGGTTTAAAAAATGCCCCCATTTTGTGCCGGAAGCGAGGGTCCAATAAGGTGGACAGCCAGAAGTCATCCCGCCGACAGATGGAAACAATTCTGGGGTCACTACGCAAGCACGTGAGCATGCTTCGTGCCATTTGCGCAAGTGACTCGGATGGACTACCTGTCTCCATCTCCACTGCATACTGCCACGGTGTGCCCGGGTCCTCTGTCTCTCCTTCCTCAAAAACCTCTAGCTCCTCTGGCTGCTCCTGCTCCTCCTCTCCTGTCCGCTGACTAGATAAACCAGCCATTTCGCCAAGCCTAAACTGTGTTTCGCTGGGCAACTCCTCCTCCTCCTCTTCCTCCTCCTCCTCCTCCAGTTCAGCTCCAAGGGGGTTCATGTGGCCGTAAGATGTAAACGCCATGTCTCCAGTGCCCTGACCAGCCATGGTTTCCAACATGTGCTGTAGTACATGAAGCAGTGGAATCACGTCGTTCATCCCGTAATCCTGCCGACTGACAAATAAAGTGGCTTCCTCAAAGGGCCTGAGCAAACGGCAGGTGTCACGTATGAGCTGCCACTGGTTGACATTGAAGTTACACAGGGGAGTCCCCCTATCTGCTTGGATCATCAGGAAATCCGTGATGGCTTTTCTCTGTTCATATAATCGGTCCAACATGTGAAGGGTGGAATTCCAACGGGTGGAAACATCGCAAATCAGACTATGTTGGGGATACCATTCTGACGCTGTAGCTCAAGAAGGGTGTGTTTGGCGGTGTAGGAGTGGCTGAAGTGCATGCAAAGTTTCCGTGAAGTTGTTAGGATGTCCTGCAGATGGGGGGAACACTTCAGAAACCGCTTGACAACCAGATTGAAGACGTGAGCCATGCAGGGGGCATGGGTCAGGCTTCCTTGGCGCAGCGCAGACAAAATGTTCTTCCCATTGTCGGTAACCATGATTCCCATTTTAAGTTTTCTCGGAGTAAGCCATGTTTGGATTTCCTGATGAATACATTTAAGCAGTTCCTCCCCTGTGTGACTCCGTTCGCCAAGACAAACCATGTGAAGCACTGCGTGACACCTCCGTGCCCTGCACACATGGTAGACTGGAGGGGCACTGAGACTTGAGCCTACAGTGGAGGGTGAGGAGATGGCGGAGGATGAGGAGGCCGAGTCGCACGGTGTCACAGGCCCAATGGGCAGAGAGCGCGGAGGCCGAAGCGGCGTGACCTGTCCAAGTTGCTGCTGCAAAGGGACCACATTCACCCAGTGGGCCGTAAACGACATGTACTGCCCCTGACCGTAGTTACAGCTCCAGATGTCGGCGCTGCCATGTATTTTGCTACACACCGACAGGCTCAAGGACTGGCCCACCTTCTGTTCAACAAAAGTGTGCAGCGCTGGTACTGCCTTCTTGGCAAAGAAATGACGGCTTGGGACTCTCCACCTCGGCTCGGCACAAGCCATCAGTTTTCTGAAAGGTGCAGATTCCACCACCTGAAAAGGGAGCGACTGCAGCACCAGCAACTTGGACAGGAGCACATTCAGCTTCTGCGCCGTAGGATGAGTGGGCGCATACTGCTGTCTCTTGGACATGGCTTCGCTGATGGATTGCTGGCGGGATGCATGACTTGGAGGAGGAGGAGGAGGAGCAGGAGCGACAGAGGATGGGTGTGACGCACAGCTGCCTTCGGCTGAGGTGCTGGAGCCTTGGCTGGCAGAAATTGGGAGCTCACTTGATGAGGAAGCAGACTGGACCACCCCTTGGGAGCCTCGGTTCTCCCAGGTCGTTTTATGGTGACGCATCATATGTTGACGCAGGGCCGTGGTGCCAACATTTGGACCCTGGCCACGCTTCACCTTTTGCCTACATATCTTGCATGTGGCCATGTTACCCTCCTGCGGATGCCTCAGGAAAAACTGCCACACTGCCGAGTAGCTACTTTTCCCACCCCCTGGCCTCACTGATTCACTGCTGCTGTTGCCAACTCCAGGAACCCCTGCTCCACTACCTCCCGATAAGGTAGACTGCCGCACAGCAGGTGCTCTACCCCGGCCCCGGCCCCGGCCGGCTCCAGCCTTTGGAATTGTGCCCCCATGCTGACTGCTACCACCTTGCTGCCTCAGCTGCTGACTCCGGGGCAACCTGCGCCCCTCTTCTCCTGATGATGACGATGAAGCCCCTTCATCACCCGGCTCCCAAGTGCGATCGGCTTCATCGTCATCATCATCATCATCACCGGGTTGTGGCTGTACGTCACTGATGTTCGTGGATTCGTCAACAGTGTCTGGCGCAGGAGCTGGAACGCTCGCAGCACCCACGACACTGTCCACATCACTATTTGTCTGCCTAGCTAAAGAAGCCACCTCCATTTCTTGGCTGGGCAGTAGCTGCTGACTGTCCTCCTGTATCTGATCGTCCTCCTCACTAAAGAGTGGAGCTGAACCCAAAGCATAGGATACGTCGCTGGGGGAGGGAACGGCGTAGGACAGAGGAAATGGGAGGACAGGGACTGCTCTCGGGGCATGCCAACTCAGGGTTGTGTCAGAGGAACCTACCGACCCTAGACTGGGGTCTCAGATGTAAGTTGTGATGATGTTGTTGATGAGCGCGTCAGCCAATCTACCACGGCAGATGCGTTACTGGTGGAGACCCGACCGCTAGCAGATACTGGCAGATTAGGTCTCTCAGCGTGACTCCTGCTGCTACTGGCCCCCAGTCTGATGCGAGCTCTGCCTGCGGAATCTTGGCCTCTGCCACTCCTCTTTTCACTTCCAGGCACTTGTCTGCCCGACATAGTCTAACTGGCGTGGTAGTAGGTGATATTTTAAGAACCCCCAGGCAGCAGTGGGTCTATATAAAACAGAATATAATGCACACCAAAAGTGAGCAGTAACACTCAGCCTCCAACAGGCCTGCTTAGTGTAAATAAGAGAGCTGCTTAGTGTAAATAAAGAGGGGTATGCTATGTTACAGAATGGGATGCCTCAACAGAAGTGCACCTGGCAGGCAGCAGTAAGCCTATGCCCAGCAAAAGTGTCTTATAATATAAATATGATAAGAGCAAATGCTTATATGGTCTTAAACAGAGGCTGCTTTAGTCACAGAATGGGATGCCCTGGGCAGGAATGGACCTGGCAGGGTCCAGTAGGGCTTTGGCCAGCAAAAGTGTCTTTATCAGGCTAATTTCAAATATGATAAGAGCAAATGCTTATATGGTCTTAAACAGAGGCTGCTTTAGTCACAGAATGGGATGCCCCGGGCAGGAATCGAGCTGGCAGGGTCCAGTAGTGCTTTGGCCAGCAAAAGTGTCTTTATCAGGCCTAATTTCAAATATGATAAGAGCAAATGCTTATATGGTCTTAAACAGAGGCTGCTTTAGTCACAGAATGGGATGCCCTGGGCAGGAATCGACCTGGCAGGGTCCAGTAGGGCTTTGGCCAGCAAAAGTGTCTTTATCAGGCTAATTTCAAATATGATAAGAGCAAATGCTTATATGGTCTTAAACAGAGGCTGCTTTAGTCACAGAATGGGATGCCCCGGGCAGGAATCGAGCTGGCAGGGTCCAGTAGTGCTTTGGCCAGCAAAAGTGTCTTTATCAGGCTAATTTCAAATATGATAAGAGCAAATGCTTATATGGTCTTAAACAGAGGCTGCTGTAGTCACAGAATGGGATGCCCCGGGCAGGAATCGAGCTGGCAGGGTCCAGTAGGGCTTTGGCCAGCAAAAGTGTCTTTATCAGGCCTAATTTCAAATATGATAAGAGCAAATGCTTATATGGTCTTAAACAGAGGCTGCTTTAGTCACAGAATGGGATGCCCTGGGCAGGAATCGACCTGGCAGGGTCCAGTAGGGCTTTGGCCAGCAAAAGTGTCTTTATCAGGCTAATTTCAAATATGATAAGAGCAAATGCTTATATGGTCTTAAACAGAGGCTGCTTTAGTCACAGAATGGGATGCCCCGGGCAGGAATCGAGCTGGCAGGGTCCAGTAGTGCTTTGGCCAGCAAAAGTGTCTTTATCAGGCTAATTTCAAATATGATAAGAGCAAATGCTTATATGGTCTTAAACAGAGGCTGCTGTAGTCACAGAATGGGATGCCCCGGGCAGGAATCGAGCTGGCAGGGTCCAGTAGGGCTTTGGCCAGCAAAAGTGTCTTTATCAGGCCTAATTTCAAATATGATAAGAGCAAATGCTTATATGGTCTTAAACAGAGGCTGCTTTAGTCACAGAATGGGATGCCCTGGGCAGGAATCGACCTGGCAGGGTCCAGTAGGGCTTTGGCCAGCAAAAGTGTCTTTATCAGGCTAATTTCAAATATGATAAGAGCAAATGCTTATATGGTCTTAAACAGAGGCTGCTTTAGTCACAGAATGGGATGCCCCGGGCAGGAATCGAGCTGGCAGGGTCCAGTAGTGCTTTGGCCAGCAAAAGTGTCTTTATCAGGCTAATTTCAAATATGATAAGAGCAAATGCTTATATGGTCTTAAACAGAGGCTGCTGTAGTCACAGAATGGGATGCCCCGGGCAGGAATCGAGCTGGCAGGGTCCAGTAGTGCTTTGGCCAGCAAAAGTGTCTTTATCAGGCCTAATTTCAAATATGATAAGAGCAAATGCTTATATGGTCTTAAACAGAGGCTGCTTTAGTCACAGAATGGGATGCCCCGGGCAGGAATCGAGCTGGCAGGGTCCAGTAGTGCTTTGGCCAGCAAAAGTGTCTTTATCAGGCTAATTTCAAATATGATAAGAGCAAATGCTTATATGGTCTTAAACAGAGGCTGCTGTAGTCACAGAATGGGATGCCCCGGGCAGGAATCGAGCTGGCAGGGTCCAGTAGGGCTTTGGCCAGCAAAAGTGTCTTTATCAGGCCTAATTTCAAATATGATAAGAGCAAATGCTTATATGGTCTTAAACAGAGGCTGCTTTAGTCACAGAATGGGATGCCCTGGGCAGGAATCGACCTGGCAGGGTCCAGTAGGGCTTTGGCCAGCAAAAGTGTCTTTATCAGGCTAATTTCAAATATGATAAGAGCAAATGCTTATATGGTCTTAAACAGAGGCTGCTTTAGTCACAGAATGGGATGCCCCGGGCAGGAATCGAGCTGGCAGGGTCCAGTAGTGCTTTGGCCAGCAAAAGTGTCTTTATCAGGCTAATTTCAAATATGATAAGAGCAAATGCTTATATGGTCTTAAACAGAGGCTGCTGTAGTCACAGAATGGGATGCCCCGGGCAGGAATCGAGCTGGCAGGGTCCAGTAGTGCTTTGGCCAGCAAAAGTGTCTTTATCAGGCCTAATTTCAAATATGATAAGAGCAAATGCTTATATGGTCTTAAACAGAGGCTGCTTTAGTCACAGAATGGGATGCCCCGGGCAGGAATCGAGCTGGCAGGGTCCAGTAGTGCTTTGGCCAGCAAAAGTGTCTTTATCAGGCTAATTTCAAATATGATAAGAGCAAATGCTTATATGGTCTTAAACAGAGGCTGCTTTAGTCACAGAATGGGATGCCCTGGGCAGGAATCGACCTGGCAGGGTCCAGTAGGGCTTTGGCCAGCAAAAGTGTCTTTATCAGGCCTAATTTCAAATATGATAAGAGCAAATGCTTATATGGTCTTAAACAGAGGCTGCTTTAGTCACAGAATGGGATGCCCTGGGCAGGAATCGACCTGGCAGGGTCCAGTAGGGCTTTGGCCAGCAAAAGTGTCTTTATCAGGCTAATTTCAAATATGATAAGAGCAAATGCTTATATGGTCTTAAACAGAGGCTGCTTTAGTCACAGAATGGGATGCCCCGGGCAGGAATCGAGCTGGCAGGGTCCAGTAGTGCTTTGGCCAGCAAAAGTGTCTTTATCAGGCTAATTTCAAATATGATAAGAGCAAATGCTTATATGGTCTTAAACAGAGGCTGCTGTAGTCACAGAATGGGATGCCCCGGGCAGGAATCGAGCTGGCAGGGTCCAGTAGTGCTTTGGCCAGCAAAAGTGTCTTTATCAGGCCTAATTTCAAATATGATAAGAGCAAATGCTTATATGGTCTTAAACAGAGGCTGCTTTAGTCACAGAATGGGATGCCCCGGGCAGGAATCGAGCTGGCAGGGTCCAGTAGTGCTTTGGCCAGCAAAAGTGTCTTTATCAGGCTAATTTCAAATATGATAAGAGCAAATGCTTATATGGTCTTAAACAGAGGCTGCTGTAGTCACAGAATGGGATGCCCCGGGCAGGAATCGAGCTGGCAGGGTCCAGTAGGGCTTTGGCCAGCAAAAGTGTCTTTATCAGGCCTAATTTCAAATATGATAAGAGCAAATGCTTATATGGTCTTAAACAGAGGCTGCTTTAGTCACAGAATGGGATGCCCTGGGCAGGAATCGACCTGGCAGGGTCCAGTAGGGCTTTGGCCAGCAAAAGTGTCTTTATCAGGCTAATTTCAAATATGATAAGAGCAAATGCTTATATGGTCTTAAACAGAGGCTGCTTTAGTCACAGAATGGGATGCCCCGGGCAGGAATCGAGCTGGCAGGGTCCAGTAGTGCTTTGGCCAGCAAAAGTGTCTTTATCAGGCTAATTTCAAATATGATAAGAGCAAATGCTTATATGGTCTTAAACAGAGGCTGCTGTAGTCACAGAATGGGATGCCCCGGGCAGGAATCGAGCTGGCAGGGTCCAGTAGTGCTTTGGCCAGCAAAAGTGTCTTTATCAGGCCTAATTTCAAATATGATAAGAGCAAATGCTTATATGGTCTTAAACAGAGGCTGCTTTAGTCACAGAATGGGATGCCCCGGGCAGGAATCGAGCTGGCAGGGTCCAGTAGTGCTTTGGCCAGCAAAAGTGTCTTTATCAGGCTAATTTCAAATATGATAAGAGCAAATGCTTATATGGTCTTAAACAGAGGCTGCTTTAGTCACAGAATGGGATGCCCTGGGCAGGAATCGAGCTGGCAGGGTCCAGTAGGGCTTTGGCCAGCAAAAGTGTCTTTATCAGGCCTAATTTCAAATATGATAAGAGCAAATGCTTATATGGTCTTAAACAGAGGCTGCTGTAGTCACAGAATGGGATGCCCTGGGCAGGAATCGACCTGGCAGGGTCCAGTAGGGCTTTGGCCAGCAAAAGTGTCTTTATCAGGCTAATTTCAAATATGATAAGAGCAAATGCTTATATGGTCTTAAACAGAGGCTGCTTTAGTCACAGAATGGGATGCCCCGGGCAGGAATCGAGCTGGCAGGGTCCAGTAGTGCTTTGGCCAGCAAAAGTGTCTTTATCAGGCTAATTTCAAATATGATAAGAGCAAATGCTTATATGGTCTTAAACAGAGGCTGCTGTAGTCACAGAATGGGATGCCCCGGGCAGGAATCGAGCTGGCAGGGTCCAGTAGTGCTTTGGCCAGCAAAAGTGTCTTTATCAGGCCTAATTTCAAATATGATAAGAGCAAATGCTTATATGGTCTTAAACAGAGGCTGCTTTAGTCACAGAATGGGATGCCCCGGGCAGGAATCGAGCTGGCAGGGTCCAGTAGTGCTTTGGCCAGCAAAAGTGTCTTTATCAGGCTAATTTCAAATATGATAAGAGCAAATGCTTATATGGTCTTAAACAGAGGCTGCTGTAGTCACAGAATGGGATGCCCCGGGCAGGAATCGAGCTGGCAGGGTCCAGTAGGGCTTTGGCCAGCAAAAGTGTCTTTATCAGGCCTAATTTCAAATATGATAAGAGCAAATGCTTATATGGTCTTAAACAGAGGCTGCTTTAGTCACAGAATGGGATGCCCTGGGCAGGAATCGACCTGGCAGGGTCCAGTAGGGCTTTGGCCAGCAAAAGTGTCTTTATCAGGCTAATTTCAAATATGATAAGAGCAAATGCTTATATGGTCTTAAACAGAGGCTGCTTTAGTCACAGAATGGGATGCCCCGGGCAGGAATCGAGCTGGCAGGGTCCAGTAGTGCTTTGGCCAGCAAAAGTGTCTTTATCAGGCTAATTTCAAATATGATAAGAGCAAATGCTTATATGGTCTTAAACAGAGGCTGCTGTAGTCACAGAATGGGATGCCCCGGGCAGGAATCGAGCTGGCAGGGTCCAGTAGTGCTTTGGCCAGCAAAAGTGTCTTTATCAGGCCTAATTTCAAATATGATAAGAGCAAATGCTTATATGGTCTTAAACAGAGGCTGCTTTAGTCACAGAATGGGATGCCTCACAGCAGACTTAAGATCAGTTCAGTATATATGCACAGTTAGTTACTATAAGCAGCCTGAAAACGCTAACAAAGGCTGGATGAAAAAAAAAAAATCTCCCTGTCAGCCAGCTCCGTTTTTCCTACCTTTCCCTGGCTTTCTGTCTGTCTCCTGTCTGTCTCCTGCCTGTCTCCTGCCTGTCTCCAGCCTGTCCCTGTCTGTCCCTGTCTCCAGCCTGTCTAACTGCCTCAGCTACACAGCGTTCTGTCTGTCTGTCACGAATGCAATAGAGAAATGAGGAAAAGCAAGATGGCCGCCGTTAAATACCGCTGTGTGACGTCACCGGGCTTGCTGGCTGCTGATAGGCTGCATGTGACTGCCCCAGCTTGCACTGGCGCGGGATACATGTCCAGACATGTCCCGTCCGCCATCTTAGAATGCCTGTAATGTAAATGAATGGATGTTAAAGGAAAACTTCGAGTGATCGAATCGCGGGGAAATTCGGATTCGATCCGAATCGAATTTTTCCTGAAATTCGGATCGAATCCGGGTTCGTCCGGATCGATTCGCTCATCCCTAGATACTATATATTATTACCAAGCATACTGTATATCACCCCAGCCTGAAAATAGTGTATGTGTCTCCAGCACTCTTCTGTCTGGGAACAGCCATTCAGAGGTTCTGGGGGGATACAGTGGCATTTGTGTCTGGATTTATAGCGGCCCCTTTAGCTTTTGAGCCTTTAGTTAATATATTGAAGAAACGTGGTTTTCCCCACCAAGTAACCAGAGCAACAAAGAGCAATAATTCTGAAGTGTCCCACAAAATGGATAGTACAGATGGGTTGTCATTCATGTAAAACCATTTTAGAATGCACATAGCAGCCATTTAAAGTGTATGAAATATACAAAATGCAAATATATCGTTTTTATTGCCATTTTGGAGCGATTCTGTACGTATGGTGCAAATCAGCTTTGGCATAGATGGTAGCAGATCAAGTTAGGAAAGTGTTCAGCCTGAAGTCTTGTTGCATACCATCTGATATGATCATGTGCCACCACAGCCAGTGACAGGCTGGGGCAAAAATTAGCCCTGCATTTTTTCAGCCTCTGTCTGGCCCAAGACATCCGAGGCCCCCCAGCCATGATGCCAGGGCTATAGCATTGGGGGTTGGGTTGTGGCTTGTGGGTGCAGTGCGGCTGGGTACAGGGGGCTGAGAGGGAGACAAAGGAGGAAGGGATTAACCCTTTCAGTGCCAAGCACGTAGATTCTACGTGCTCGCTTCCACTCCACTTAAGTGCCAAGCACGTAGAATCTACTTGCCTGACTTTCCCCCCTGCTAGTTAAAAAAACAAAAATAAAAAATACTCACCTGACCCCTCGTTGGATCCGGTCGGGTCTCCTCTTTAATTTGGTGCCATCCGATCCTCCGTGGGGGGTCGGATGGCTCCAGGAGAGCCCCCTGGAATAGCCCCCCCCCGCTTCGGCAGCAGCAGCTGCTAACTGTACAAAAAAAAAAATGACATTTACTTACCTGAGGCCGCGCTGTCTCCCGACAGGTGTCCTCTTCACTGGGGGCTCCGATCGCCCCCCCCCCAGCCTCTTCTGTGATGAGGAGAGGCCAGAAATTGCCCTCCCCCCACTTCCTGGAACGGGTCTGCTAGCCCCGCCCCCCCGGGTGACATCATTGTGATGTCACCAGCAGCCCTCTTAATGCCGGCACCCGACACAGAGAATCAGTCTGCTCGGGTGCCTGGAGGAGAGCAGATGGGGAGGAGGAGAGGGTTGAGATCGCCCCCCCTCCCCAGGCTCTCTCTTCCAAACACCCGAGCAGACTGTCATCGCAGATCGCCGGGGGACACAGGATCAGAGGTGAGTAAAGTAAAAAAAAAAATAAAATACAGATCATTTTTTTTTCTTATGTGTCTGTGTCATTTTATTTAACATTTAACCCCTTGTGAACTGGTAAGGGGTCCATGAGACCCTTTATACCAGTTCACAAGGCTGGGGGATGGCAAGTCACCCGCTTGCCTCAGCAGTAACCCCCGGCACCCCCAAGTACCTGACTCCCCAAAGCCCGGGGGGGGGCAGAAGAGTTTTTAACCCTTAGAAATTCCCCCCCGGGAGGAGGGACCCTATGTCATTTTTTTTTTAAATTAACCCCTTATGTTCTGTCGCCTAGCAGCTATAATAGTTTTGTTATGTGTCAGTGTCTTTTTTTTACACTTAACCTTTGTAAACTGGTAAGGGGTCCATGAGACCCCTTATACCAGTTCACAAGGCTGGGGGCTTGCAAGTCACCTGCCACTAGCAGGTGACTTGCCGTTAACCCCCGCACCCCCAATTACCTGCCTCCCCAAAGCCCAGGGGGGGGGCAGAAGAGCCCGGGCCCACATAGGCTATGTGGGCTTGTAGGCTGCAGGGTGGGGGGCCACAAAAGCTGGCCCCTCCACTCTGTTCCTACAAGCCCCCATAGCTGGTCCCGGGCTGGTAATGCTGGGTAAGGGGGACCCCATATCAATTTTTTGGGGATTTTTTACGTTTTTGTTGCCCTTAAAATTCCCCAAAATTTTTTTTCTTAAATTAACCTCTGTTTATAGTGTGGATAGTAGTAGTATTTTATTTGTAAATGTTATAAAGTGCTATTTTCAGTTTGGGGGGTCTCCTGGGCAAGAATGGGGGGGGGGCTACCGATACATATGTGGTACCGTTGTAATCGGGAGAAATTGGGCTTTCACATGCAATATGTTTTTCTCTAATAAAGTAAATGTTTTATTTAAAATAAAGGAGACAATTGTCTAAAAAATTATTTATTTATTTTTACACAAAAATATTAAAAAAAACAGTAGAAAAATTACAAACAAGACATTTCATGTTCAAGCCTAAACTCTGCTGCAAAATATATATCTATAATTTTCCTGAAAATCCTGGCAAAAATCACGGTTAAACAGGGCGCAGAATGGGGAAAAATTACCTGTCAACAGAGGGTGAAAAAACTTCAAGTAGGTTGGCAATTAAAAGGGTTAATAGTACCTATGCATGTTGGGTATTGTTCTGCTCGGGGTCCTTGCTCTTTTTTGCTCAGATTTAGCTTGTTTTTTCTTGTTTGCATATTTATATTTTAGGAAAACATGTTATTTATTCATTTTTTTTATTCATTATTTTAGGGAAACCCTGTGCAACCTAAGAATTAGGGATTACTTCCAGAAAGGGGAGCCTACTACAACGAGCTGGGTACTTTTAGAAAGCTTAACATGTGTACTTTCAGGGAATATATGGTTTATAGGGGATATTCCAAATGTAAAGGGTTGTTTTGGTTGAAAAATTGCAAGGTGCGCATTTTGTCTGCAGAGCTGAAATTTTCAAGTAAAATTACTGTTATGCGCATGCTTTACTTTGGGGTGTTTGCCAACTCTTCCTTTGACAGTACCTATGCAGGTTGGGTATCGTTCTGTTCGGGGCATGTTGCTTTTTGAGATTTTACTTGTTTTTTCTTGTTTGCATATAGTTTTTTTTAGGAAAATGTGGCTTGATTCTTCCTTTTTATTCTTTTTTAGGGAAACTTTGTGCAACCAAAAATACATTGAGGGATTACTTCCAAGCCCACATAAACAAGCTTGGTACGCCTAGAAAGCTTGAGGTGTGTACTTCCAGAGAATATATAGTTTGTAGGTGATATTTTAAATGTAAATGGTTGGTTTTCTGGAAAAACTGCAAGGTGCCATAGCGCATAGTGCAGTTGCATTTTATCTGAAAATCTCCTAAAGCTCTATTTCAGTTTGGGGAGTCTCCTGGGCAGGAAAGGGTGTCTATTAATACATATGTGGTACCGCTGTGACCAGGAGAAATTGGGGTTTCGCACGCAATAACATTTTATTGACAAACATATTTTTTATTACAAAAAAACACTACAAATTGCAAAAAATGTATTTATTTTTTATTTTTTTGCACATATTTCACCAAAAAGTATTGAGAATACACTAAAAAAAGGCCAAACAAGAGATTTCATGTTGAAGCCTAGACTCTCTTAAAAAAAACAATATATAATTTTCCTGGGAAATCCTTTCAAAAATCACAGTTGAACATGTGTAGCGCAAAATAGTGAAACATGGTCTGGCAACAGAGGGCGACAAAAGCTGCAGGTAGGCTGGCAGCAAAAGGGTTAAATGCGGGTGTAAAAAGCAGCAGTCCAACTGGCCCCAAAGCAGTACGACCCACCGGGCATTGTCCCAGGTCTCCCTATGGCCAGTCCACTGATTGTGGTGAGTAAGATCATGGAGCGAATGCAGCTTGGGGGTCAAAGGGCTACTAAACTGTACAGAACTGGATGGACATAAACAAAATGGTCCCTTTATTGCAGAAATTGCTTATTTAAAAGGCACAATTTACATGAAAACGTTTCTGTTTGCTCGTTCTCTCTCATCATCGGAGGTTTGCAAGTTTTGAATCAGAAAATAGGACTTTGATCCAATCTGTTAAATTATAAAATGTAAAATAACACTAAAAGAATAATTACATAATTTAAAATAACACTAATAGAATAAAGTAGGTCAGGAAATATGAACATATTTATCAATAAATGTGAAGAATGTGTTCTATATTTATATGGGACTTCATATTCACTTTCTGAGATATTTTATAATGTAGTAGTGCTCAAAAGAAACAATAGTGAAATAAAACCCCACACATAAAACGGCCAGTCCAGCCAGACCGCCCATTTTTAAGCTCCCCAGCCTTGCCACCCTCCTCTAGTGGGTGGCATAACAAAAACACTTAGGCCCTTATTTAACAAGGGATAGCGCCAGGTAGCGAATGGTGAGCGAACGGTAATGACGCTCACCGCCATGAGAATGCCGGCTCCCCTCCGCAATCACACATATATCAAGCCGATCCTGCTTAGCAACTGACAGAGCGCCAGAAAGCGAAGCATTCATCATTATTCCAGCCTCACCCCACATCGCCAGCGAGCGACCTTGAACAGCGACAGGTATGACCTCTCGCTACCTGGCGCTCTCCAATGCATTTCAATGGAGCTAACTTTAAATATTCATAATTCATTGCTATTAATTTCTTTTTTTTTTTTTAATGTCAAAAATTCTGTGACCACTTCTGCAATGTTAGATATTTTTTTTAAGGAAAAAAAAAAAAAAAATTTGTGCAGAATTGATATTACAGGTCTGATATTAATGTATTCATATTACAAAATGTTTTGAAAAACATGTTTTTTTTTTTTCTAAAAATATGGTTGTTTGGGGGTTAAAAAACTGCACTGCGCGAGGATTTTTGGAGCGTGATTTGTTAATGAATATGCTGGGAGCCGTTCGCTATGGCCGTTCGCTGTCATGCGCTCCCATATTTATTTATTTATTTATTTTTTATTTATTTTAATGCATAGATGGCCATTGTATGCTTGCGCACACATAGGAATTCGTCCTCCGCATTTAACCCATCCGTTCAGTGAGTGTACACATGCCCGGAGCGGTGGGCTGCCCTAATTACGGCGCCCGGGGAGCAGTTGGGGGGTTAGGTGCCTTGCTCAAGAGCACTTCAGTCATGTCCCAGGACCGGAATTCAAACCTGCAACCCTCCAGTCACAAGTCCGCCCCCCTTACCTCTAGGCCACAACTGCCCCTTAACAGCGCGGAACCTGTCAAACAGCGACTCATAACCCCGTATTCAACATTACCGCACACCGACTGAGTCGCTGTCAACAGCCGAACAACAGCCAAGCACAGCGAATACTAGCGGGCGCTGTGAAAATAGCACTACTGTCGCTCATCTGTCGCTACCTGGCTCTATTAATGAATCAGCCTGCCCCTTCGCCTGCAATCCAGCATTGATCATCGGGCGATCCCAACACTGTCTGCCGCTATCTTTTCTTCAGCCGCTCATGCCATCAGGAGCACACGCTCCTGCTCATCCTTTCACTTGAATGATAAAATAAAACTAGCAGGCTGATTCATTACTAGCGCCAGGTATCGGGAGATGAGCATCTGTACAGAGGCGCTAAGAGCGACCGCTAGTAGACGCTGTGGTCGGCTATCGGGTGCTGGAACAGAGCGTCTCATTTGCTGTAGTAACCTGGCCGGCATTGATGAATGAGATGTATGTTGGGCCTTCTAACACCAGTACAGCGTTGCAGGGAGCGAAAGGTAGCGCCAGCTCATTGCAATAGCATAGAGCGCCAGATGCTGTGTGATTAAAGTCTGATTTTGAACAAATATCCACCTGTAACAAAGCGAAAACACATGGAATTACATTGTTGTAACATTGTGACATTAATACTTTAATACCAGACCTGTAATGACAATTATGCAAAAAAATATAAAAAATCAAAAAAGTTTTCAAAAATGACTTTTTCTAGCCCAGGAGAGGTGACACAATTATTTGAGAGAAAAAAGAATTAAAAACAAAAAAACCCTGTTTAAACAGAAGAAAAGAAACGTCCATTGAAATGTATGGGAGAGCGACAGGTTACACAGGTTAAACTTGCTAGACATAACCAGATTTTTGTACTGGCTTCATGGTTCTGGAAGTGATCCCTCAAATAATTCTTTGATTGCACAGGGTTTACCTAAAAAAATGAATAAAAAAGCAGAATAAAAACCAATTTTCCTAAAATATCAATATGTAAATAAAAAAAACAAGATAAATCTGAACAGAACAATACCCAACATGCATAGCTATTTTTAACCCTTTTTTCTGCCAACCTACTTGAGATTTTGTCGCCCTCTGTTGACAGGTCATTTTTCATCATTTTGCACAGTTTAACTGTGCAGGAGTTTCCAAGAAAATTACAAATTCTCTTTTTGCAACATAGCTTAGTCTTTAACATGAAATGGCTTGTCTGTAATTTTTCCACTGTTTTTTAAATATTTTTGAATAAAAAAAAAAAAAATAAATAAATAAATATATATATATGTATATATATATATATATATATATATATATATATTAAATTGTCTCTTAAATTAGCCCTCCATTCCTGGAGACCCCCCCCCCCCAAACTGAAAAGAGCACTTTATAACATTTACAAATAAAATACAATTACTATCCACTATAAAGGGTTAAATTAAAAAAAAAAAAACTTAAAATTTAAAAAAATGGCATAAAGTCCCCCTACTCAGCATAACCAGCTCGGAGATCAGTTATGGGGACTTGTAGAACAGAAAACAGGGGCCAGCCTCTGTGGCCCTGCCACCCTGCAGGCTACAAGCCTGCACAGGCTAAAGGGCCCCTGGTCCCTTCTGGCCCCCCAGGCTTTGGGGGGCAGATAATGGGGGGCTGGGGGTTATGACAAGTCACCTGCTAGCTGCAGGTGACTTGGTAGCCCCCTAAGCCATGTGAACTGGTATAGAGGTCTCATAGATCTCTTACCAGTTCGCAATCTGGATGCCCCCTCCAACCCTGTCACAATGCAACCCCACACCTATTATGTAGAAAATGGGTGTGGGACCACTTTTAAGTAGAAATCATAAAGGAAGATCTGCTTACTTGCCCCTGCAGTATCCTGAGCTTCACTCCACTTCTGCTGGTTTGGTCCATGTGGCCTCTGATGGTCAATGAGTTTGCAGAGTGGCATGCCCCCCACGGGGGATCTCTGCAATGTTCTGGGGTGTGGACCGGATGCTGTCACCAGTGATCTATGGAAATGTGTTTCCCTGATTTCCAAATCCCCATCCTCAGGGTTTGCTGTTTTATTAAAAAGTTACTGTATTAAAGGGCCTTTTATCCTTTGTGTCACCCTTGTCTACCCTGTGTGCAGCATCTTGTTCCAGTTGCTGACTTGTTAGTTGCCAGTCTTTTATGACTCTGTACTTGAACCTTCTGATTGTTATGCACTGTTGAATATGTTGGTGCTATATAAAGACATTTCTGTCTTTATATGTTATATGACATTTTATACATTTCTGTTTTTATTGTTGCGCACTCACAATCTGAAAATATGTAGCTCTAGTCTTTGATTAGAGTGTTCTTCTATTTTAAATTCAATATATTCTTTTCTAAAGAAAAAACAGTGTGGGTTTTACTGTATGTATCCTGATTCTATTTCCCCATACCATTGCTTGTGCTTCGTATAATTTGGTCACAAGCATTATTGTGGACATATTTGCCACTGCAGCATTTTCAATGAGGCCAGAATTCAATGCTCTGTGTATTCAATATACACACCGGACTATTTTAGTGGATATATAAGGCATTGTTTTTGTGTTCTCAAAATATATTAAATTCTTTCAGAAAATGCCATTCAGCATATGCATGTATGCCCTGAGTATGTATCTGTATACACATTTTCTGATATTAAAAAATATTACCTATATCATTCAAATAACAAATCTGCCAACTCAACTGGCTTTTTTAAATATTAATTTAGAAAACAAAAACTTTTTTTACTCTGGGGCTAGAAATTAAATTGTACAAATGCATTTCTTCAATATAACCTCAAAAATATTTGATATATACGTATTATTGTAGATTATAGCATTTATATTTGTAATATATATTTGCCACCTTTTGTGTGACAATGGTGACCCGGGGAAGGAAAGTTACACACCTTTATTTTGCTGTTTTGCTGTTCAGAGAACAGTAACAAATAATTTCTTGGCAACGGAAATAGGTGCATGCCTAGAGTTTTGGTTGTTTGCACATATATATTTTTTGCTGACAATAGGGAGCCTTATTTAGGAAGTGTCAGCACACACAGCGCCACTTTTCTGGCCTCTGCACTCAGTGTATGATTTAACAACTAAAAAAAAAAGGCTAATGTCAATGTGGCTGCCGGCTAGTGTTTTGCTTAACACTAGCGCCGAAAAGCATTCAGTGCCGGGCGCCAGATGAAACCTGGCCCTTTTGCTCAAGATCCCATAGAGCACAATGGGCAGAACTGGATTGAAGTGTTTAATGCTTATAATTAATATCAAACACATTTATTTGTACAGAACTTGCATTGGCACTTAATAATTGAAATACAGAACCTAGATGGGACAAAATGTTTTTTTTTGTTTTGGGTTGTTAAATTTGATTTTACTGGTTTCTTTTGTCTAATTTGGACAACAAGTAAAACAAAGAGGCTGATTTATCATTAGCGGCAGGTAGCGACAGATGAGCGTATGTAGCAGACATTTTCAGAGCGCCTGCTAGTAGTCGCAGTGCTCAGCTGTGAGTCGCTAGTTTATAGCGACTCAGTTGCTGTTCAGTAATGTTGAATACATTGTGAGGAGTCGCTATTTGACCAGTACAGCGCTGTATGGGAGCGCATGTTTGCGACTGCTCATAGCGACCGACTCACACCATATTCAGCAAAAAAACAGCCTCACAAATCTCTGGTGCTGAAAAATACTTGTTTGAAGCCCAGAGCGCAGGAGGCGGTGTGTTTAAAGTCTGTTTTCAAGCATCTATCAACTATTAACAAAGCGAAAACATATGGAATTACATTGTAGCAACATTGTAACATGAACACTTTAACGCCAGACCTGTAATGTCATTTCTGAGGAAAAATATAAAAAATGAAAACAAACTAGTGCAGGGCTAATCGGCCGGTGGTTCCAACAAGCGCTGACACAGACAGGCCAATGCCTAATGGCAACAATCAAAGCAAATTAGCGTTTGATGCAGGGATTGCTAGCACCAGTGCAGTACACAGCATCTTCCTTTGACAATTTCTCACAGGTCCCATACCATACCATACGTACATCCACAGACTGTTGCCGTCCAGGAGGACAAGCCAGGATGAAGGTAAGAGGGGAGGAAGAGTGAGAGAAGATTATAGGAGGGCTTCCTCCACCCCCAGAGCATAGGAGCATCCAGATTCAGGATGCCCCACTGCAAGTATTGGACAAGGGACCCCCATACTTACCCTCCTGCATTCCATCTGTTCAACAGCCATTCAGTGACTGACAGCGACCATTCAAATTCGCCTGGGGTATGGTTAAACCTGATCGGTTGCTGTCTATTTGGCTTTGTGAACCTAAAGTGAAATCAGTGTTTGGGTCTGCTTAAAGTGGTACGAAACTCTTTTATTGCCCTGCAGGAATGCGGTTGCAGAGGATACAAGTTCTGCTGAGTGCTGCAGGATCTCAGCAACAAGTGCATTTATAGACAAATTATGCCTCACTGGAATCTTTTAGGCTGATTTCCTCATTCCTGGGTTCATCCCAATTTGAGATGTCTTTGTGTGAAACCCTTGTGATTGCCCGGTATACTTACATAGCCAGTGATCCTAGGGTGATCCTAGGGTGCATGTACAAGCCATGGCCAGCATTTCTGAATGCCTGGTGCGAGTGTGTGGAGGAGTGGCCAAATCCATTCATTTTTACTAGCTGATCTGATGCCAGGTCAGCTAATCAAGGAGTGAATGGAGAGCTAGCTCTGCATGTCCCCCTCTGCATGTCCCCCTCTGCATGTCCTTGTCCCAGATTCCTCTCTGCATCCCTCATCCGCATTGCCCTGCACCCCCAACCTAGCTACCCCAGTCCCAGGCTCCCCTGTGCATCCCTCATACCCTTCGCATGCCCCAGTCCCAGGCTCCCCTGTGCATCCCTCATACCCTTCGCATGCCCCAGTCCCAGGCTCCCCTGTGCATCCCTCATCCACTGGCATTCCCTCCTCTCTGCCTCCCCCACCCCCAGTGCCCCCCCAAATCTTCCTGTCCCTTGGGATCCCCCACTCCCAGGTATCCCTCTACATAGGCAGAGGGATTGTGGACAATAAAATAAAAATGGAGGGCATGTGGAGAAGAGGGTGAAGGCTAAGAATGGGTAAAAGAGAAAAAAATAAGGGAATGTGTAAAAGAGAGAAAGATGGAAGGAATGTGGAAAAGAGAAAGATGGAGGGAATGTGTAGAAGAAAGAAACATGGGAAATGTGGACAAAGAGAGAAAGATTAATTGAGTGAGTGTGTAAAAGAACACAGAATGTGGAAATAGAGAAAAACAGGGAAATGTAGAAAAGAGAGAAATATGTAGGGAGTGTGTAAAAGAGAGAAATATGGAGGGAGTGTGTAAAAGAGAGAAATATGGAGGGAGTGTGGAAAAGAGAGAAACAGGGGGAGTGTGGAATAGAGAAAGACTGAGGAAGTGTGGAAAATAGAGAAAGATGGAGGGAGTGTGTAAAAGAGAGGAAGACAGAGGGAAAGTGGAAAAGAGGAAAAGCTGGGGGAGTGTGGAATAGAGAAAGATTGAGGAAGTGTGGAAAAGAGAGAAAGATGGAGGGAGTGTGGAAAAGAGAGAAAGATGGAGGGAGTGTGGAAAAGAGAGAATGGAAGAGGAAATGTGGAAAAGAGGTAAAGACAGAGGGAATGTGAAGGAGAGTGAATGATGTAGGGAATGTGGAAAAGAGAGATAGATGGCAGGAGTGTGGAAAAGAGAGAAAGATGGAGGAAATGTGGACAAGAGAGAAAGATGGCGGGACACGTGAAAGAGAGAATAAAAGAGGAAATGTGGAAAAGAGAGAAAAATGTAGGGAATGTGTTAAAGAGATAAAGATCAAGAGAGTGTGGAAAAGAGAAAGATGGAGGGAGTGTGAAAAAGAGGGAAAGATGGAGGGAATGTGGAAAAGAGACAAAGATGTAGGGGATGTGTAAAAGAAAGAAAGAAGGAGGGGATGTTGAAAAGCAAACGATGGGGGAAGTGTGGAAAAGAGAGAAAGATGGAGTGAATGTGGAAAAGAAAAAGATGTATGGAGTGTGGAAAAAGAGAGAAAGAGGGAGGAGATATGGAAAAGAGAGAAAGATGGATGGAATGTGGAAAAGAGAGAATGTTTGAGGGAATGTGATAAAAAGAAAGAAGACAGGGATGTTGAAATAAGAGGTAGGGATTTGGAAAAGAGAAAGAAGAATCCAATGTGTACAGGAGGGGGGCCACTCTGACTTTCTTTATGGGGCCCTGTGAAACCTAAGAACGCCCCTGGTCCCATATGAAAAATGTTGCCACTGTGAGGAGGGGCAATTAAACTTTGGGGGGCATGGCTTCCTGGGCTTTGCCTTAGCATTACAGTGCAACACTGTGACACTGAGGGAAACCCCAAGAAGCACTTTAATGAGCATTATGTAGTAAACAATTATGCTCTACATTCAGTGTAAGAAGCTCCATTTTCTCATATGAATGTTTTTATCTGTGTCTAGGTCACAGTAACCCATAGGTATTGTATATGTATTATTGTAACTTTTTATTTGGGCATTCTGTAATGCTAGATTTTCCTTTGTAATAATTTAGCAATAATATGTACATCATAATATTGCAGGTAGCCTTCCAGTCTAATTAAAAAAGTTAGGTTTCTCCTTTTTCTGCCACTGCTTCTAGTGGTACAAACTGCTGTGCTCCTGGAGTGCTTACTGACTACCTGATGAACAGAATTCTTATGAACTCACTTCCTATCTGTGCAATTGCTTTCTGCCTTAGTTCTGCTTTACCATTTATCAAAATGTTTGGCCATAAGCAGCACAGAGTTCTGCAAAAATGATGGAATGCTACAGCTGCACTTCAGCAGGACATTGTCCCCCAATTTTATGAATTAATGTGGACTTGAATTTGACTTTCTATGAATTTGACTTTCGCTGGATTTGTTCTGTGCCGTGGTGTGTAAAACCTCCCTGGTCGCCAAGGAAAACTCACCTCTCCAGGCTCCAATGGCACATGTGCCCGCTCTCATCAAATGAATGTTGGGGAGGCAGGGGATGTGGCAGTGAGCGCTCTCTAGTCTAAAAAATGAGAGCTATCTGCTGAATTACATTGTAACAGCAAGCGGCTCTAATTGGATGCATTCGCCCAAGCAAGGAAAGGTGAGTTTTTATAAGCAAACTGGGGAGTTTCACACAATGAGGCATCCCAATTCAGGATGCCCCAGGGAAAAGCCAGTGGTCCGACCACTGGCCACTGCTGGGTTTTGTACAGGATCTTCTGATCCTGAAAAGCAATTGGAGACTTATTCAATTTTGTCCTCAAGTTTGTGCTGGTATTGGAGGGACTAATCTGTATTACACTGCAACTAGGACCTTTCCACGAATATTTGGGCCTAGTTCTCTGGCTACTATTGCAGTATTTGCATCTTATAATGTGTGTGTGTGTGTGTGTGTGTGTGTGTGTGTGTGTGTGTGTGTGTGTTTGTCGATTTAATCATTTACAGCTTCTCTTTCATGTTTGCCCTCTGCATTGCTTGTATGTGAATTTCAAGCTCATGGCTTCTATGCATGTCTGCAGCTCCCTGTTGATTATGGTCGGCTACTCTGAGCATTCACTTTCTTACATTCTTTTCTCTGGATCCCAGAACAATTCTTTGTAATTCTTTCTCTGATATACTCATCACATAATACTTCAGACTGGCTCACTGCTGCTGTAAACTGTCTCAGCTTTGGTACACAATGATTTATAAATGATTTATAGTATCTGATGGTATCTCTGTGGTATTGAAAATTTACCTCCCATATATAATGTTGTATGCAGGAATAAAGTGACCCTATAATACACCCAGAATCTGCTGTATAACCTCCTTGTCAGAATCTGAGCATGTAATGTTGCTTATTAATTATTTTGGGGTCCTTCTTATCTATTTTCAGCCTCATAATCTTTCCACTGGGATCTGATATAAACACTTAACTGTCAGGACTGATATACAATCAATAGAAGACGGGCCAGGGAAGTTACTGGCAGACATTTACCACCCAGATACTTTATTATTTAATAATTTATTAATAGATTATCAGAGAAACAATTCTTATATTTTTGTCTGTGATATTAGGGGGTTTGTTTAAGAAACACTAACGCCACAGCAGCAGCAGCAAGTCTTTTTCATTAGCGCCACCAGCAAGTCATATTTAAGATGCAAAAAGTTTAGCGCCTTTCCGAGTGCCATGTAGTGTTCCTTGTATCAAGAGCGCTGGAAGCTTTGTTAGCGTCATATCACATCAGATGCTCAGTGTCGTTCTCCCATAGACTTCAATTAGCCATTCCAGTCCTGTTTTGCTGCCTTCTGGTTAGCGTATCTACATTTATTTTGCTCAGTCAAATGACACGGGATCCCTTGCCTGTCAGAATGTTTTTTTCATTCATTAAAGTACTTATGTTACCCGCTGCTAACGTTTTCATGCCTGCCAATCATGTGCCATGTCATTTGTATGTTCCCAATAGCATTCCACAGTTGATCACTGTGCTGCCACCCGCAGTTAAAGCCTTTTTTGCATTGCACATGGCACGGTATGCCTGAGTGTCATGGTTTCACAGCGCCCGCGCTGGCCACCGTTTTTTAACATGTTAAATACAAATGATTACTGACCCTCCCCACTGGCACTACCTGTCGATATCACCATTGGAAAAAAAACAAACAAGACGCAGCGCCAAGGGTAGCCTACAGCGTCGAACACTAACTGCACCTTCTGCCAGTGGCCAACGTTGCAGCTGAGGCGCTAATAGTGTCTCTCCCCAGGCGCTACGAGGTGTGGCGCTTTAAGATTTTAGTGACTTATAAGGCGCTAAGGCCTAACCCACTTCTGGCACCTGAAGCAGTTGAAGATATTTTAACCCTTTCACTGCCAGCCTACCTGCAGCTTTTGTCACCCTCTGTTGCCAGACCACGTTTCACTATTTTGCGCTACACATGTTCAAGTGTGATTTTTGAAAGGATTTCCAGAGATTTCCCAGGAAAATTATATATTGTTATTTTCAACAGTCTGGGCTTCAACATGAAATCTCTTGTTTGGCCTTTTTTTAGTGTATTCTCAATACTTTTTGGTGAAATATGTGCAAAAAAAATTAAAAAAAATCTATTTTTTGCAATTTCTAGTGTTTTTTTGTAATACAACATGTAAGTTTGTCAATAAAATTTTATTGCGTGCGAAACCCCAAATTCTCCCGGTCACAACGGTATCACATATGTATTGGTAGACACCCTTTCCTGCCCAGGAGACTCCCCCCACAAACAATATATTCTCTGGAAGTACACACCTCGAGCTTTCTAATTGTACCAACCTTGTTTATGTGGGCTTAGTTTTCTGGAAGTAATCCCTCAGTGTATTCTTTGGTTGCACAAAGTTTCCCTAAACAAGAATAAAAAGGAAGAATCAAGCCTCATTTTCCTAAAAAAAAACTATATGCAAACAAGAAAAAAACAAGTAAATTCTCAAAAAGCAACATGCCCCGAACAGAACGATACCCAACATGCATAGGTACTGTCAAGGGAAGAGTTGGCAAACACCACAAAGTAAAGCATGCGCATAACAGTAATTTTACTTGAAAATTTCAGCTCTGCAGACAAAATGCACACCTTGCAATTTTTCAACCAAAACAGGGTTTCCCTAAAAAAATGGTTAAAAACCCTTAAAAATCCCCAAAAAATGAAATGGGGTCCCCCTTACCCAGCATTATCAGCCCGGAACCATGGGGGGGGCTTGTAGGAACAGAGTGGAGGGGCCAGCTTTTGTGGCCCCCCACCCTACAGCCTACAAGCCCACATAGCCTATGTGAACCCGGGCTCTTCTGCCCCCCTGGGCTTTGGGGAGGCAGGTAATAGGGATGCCGGGGGTTAACGGCAAGTCACCCGCTAGCCGCAGGTGACTTGCCTGCCCCCAGCCTTGTGAACTGGTATAGGGGTCTCATGGATCCCTTACCAGTTTACAAGGGGTTAAGTGTAAAAAAACCCACAGAAACAAGCAGAAAAAATGTTTTATTTATTTATTTTTTTAATACTTTTTAATACTTAACTCCCATCCATCCCTGTGTCCCACACTGATCAATCTGGCTTCTGCTCTCCTGCTGCAGCTGGAAGCCTTTAATAGCTGCTGGGCAACAGAACATATGGAGTTAATGAAAAAAAATGACATAGGGTCCCCCCTCCCATTTTTTGGGGAATTTTAAGGGTTAAAAAAACCCTTAACAATTCAAAAAAAAAATGAAATGGGGTCCCCCTTACCCAGCATTACCAGCCCGGGACCAGCTATGGGAGCTTGTAGGAACAGAGTGGAGGGGCCAGCTTTTGTGACCCCCCACCCTGTAGCCTATGAGCCCACATAACCTGTGTGGGCCCGGGCTCTTCTGACCCCCCTGGGCTTTGGGGAGGCAGGTAATAGGGGTGCCAGGGGTTCACAAGCCCCCAGCCTTGTGAACTGGTATAAGGGGTCTCATGGACCCCTTACCAGTTCACAAGGGGTTAACAGAATAAATAAAAACACACACACACAATAAAAATGACATTTTTTTTTACTTTACTCACCTCCGATCCTCTGTCCCCCGGCGATCTCCAATGAGAGCTGACAGTCTGCTCGGGTGTTTGGAGGAGAGCCTGGGGGGGGGGCGATCACAGCCCTCTCCCCCTCCCCACCTCTCTCCTCCAAGAACCCGAGCAGACTGATTCTCAGTCTCGGGTGCCGGTATTAAGAAGCCGGCTGTTGGTGACATCACAGTGATGTCACCCTGCCCCGCCCCCAGGTGGGGCTAGCAGACCCGATCCAGGAAGTGAGGGGAGGGAGATTTATGGGGGGGGGGCGATCGGAGGCCCCCCCAGTGAAGAGTAGACCCGTCGGGAGACAGCACGGCCACAGGTAAGTAAATGTCATTTTTTATTTATTTTTTTACAGTTAGCAGCTGCTGCTGCCGAAGCTTGGGGGTGCTATTCCGGGGGCTCTCCAGGAGCCATTCAAGCCCCCACGGGGGATCAGATGGCACCAAATTAAAGAGGAGACCCGGACGGATCCAACGAGGGGTCAGGTGAGTATTTCTTTTTTTTTTTTTACTAGCAGGGGGGAAAGTCAAGCACGTTCCTTGCCAAGCCAGTACTTAAAGGATTAAAGCTATACCAAAGGCAAACCTGATTTTTGTCCCATTGTCTCAGGCTACATGTTGCACTGCCCTAATCTTAAATCTGATTTCAAAAGACCATGTAGTTCCTAAGCTATGTATCTTTAAAATTATTAGAGCATTGGAGACTCATAAAAATGAGGTGTGTCAACAGTGATATGAGTGAGAGGAGAGGGCAGGGTTTCAAAGCTGCAGAGAGAGGCAGCCAATAAGGACGCCTGGGCAGAGAATGGGAGGTATTTCCGTTCTTGGTCGACTGAAAGTTGATTAATAGACCAGGTCAGCGGTGTGGGGACTGAAAGCTGAATGAGGAAGAGATTTTCCTAACTAAGGAGACAGACAGAAGAGGAAGCATAATGCTCAAGTCACTCAGTGAAAGGTTAGCTACTGATATTTATTTTTTTTATCTTTTTGACTTGCCAATCACTTTAACAATAACATTACTAACACACCTACAACAAAAAAAGACAGCTGTCTTATCGTTATAGCCTGTAGATGGCTGTTAATCCACTGCTAACAAAGGTGAATTTCTGGTATGGTGCAAATGCAAGCAGCTCATATGCATTCACTTTTTCTATCCATTTTGGCAACACTGAATAGATTTATACAGAAACAAATATTAATAAAATGTAGAACACATGTTAGCTTGCTATATAAAATAGACAACATCATGCAGGAACTTCAGGTTGATTTATAAACATGTAAGTCTGTTAGACTCTGGAGCCAGGGGTCTCCCACTTTGTGGAAGCTGCAGTGGAGTCGCAGTGTTTACTTACCTTGCCGGGGATCACACAGTGCATATGCAGGCTGTGGTTTCCCTGTCATCCCTCTGGCTGCTGCACATTCTTGCGTCAGGACTATCTGAATGGCCAGTGCGGGCCTGCTCACCTGTCAGGAAATAACTGCAGGGATAACTCCCCATGTATTCAGCCTTCTATGATGCTCATTAAGATGCATAACATAAAATGCTGATTGGATGTTATCACTACAAAGGTAAAATGCAAAGGTCAGATTTCTATGTGTGTGCAAGCATACAGTGGTCAAAATATTAAACACATAAAAAAATGAATGTATCTCTCAGGGTAAGGAAGGTTGAAGACCCCTGACCTAATAGAGTAAGCTCTCCCACTACTACACCACATACCTCAATAGATTGCAAACTTTTCTTCCTTCTGTGATCTTCTACCACCTGCAGTGTCCCCCTATTTCCTATATTGTTTTTTTGCATACTGAAAATATGGGGGGGGGGGGGTAACTGGATCCGATGGGTAAACCTGGAAGGGGCAAATGTTGCTATTGTGCCCAGACATTTGTAGTTTTGTTCCAGTCAACATTACATGTGTCTGGCTTTGCAGTTGGATGTGGTCAGGCATGGGCATGCTCAGCAGGTGTGAGAAGCAGTTGCCTGTGTGTGACACATGTGTCAATGGCTCTGTGGTTTCAGTGGTTTCAGTTATTAAATATTTTTTTGTCCTGTGTCAACCACCTAAATGAGCCCAAATGAGTATCTGAAATAATCTCTGAAATTATTGTTATCATTGTTAATATTGTCTATTTATAAAGCACCATCGTATTTCGAGGTACTGCACAGTGTGTAAATTCTAGAAGGGTAGGACAAGTAACATATTTATAATACACAGAGCATTATGAGTTAATGCACTGGGAGCTTGATTTATGAGGTATCAGCACCAAACATGCGATTCAGGAAACAAAGAATAGGCACTGATGCAGCCGCCAGCTTATTCATGACTAGCGCCCAAAAGGTAGCAGCGCCAGGCCCTCTGGTTGAAGCACTGCTAGTTGACACTGTAGGGCAATATCCCATAGGGAACAATGGGCATTTTGCAGTGTTTTATGCTTATAATTAATATTACACAAATTTATATGTACAGAACTTGCATTGTGACTTATATTATATTAAATAATAAAGACGCAGGACCTAGATGTCACCAAATTAAATTTTTTATAATAAATTTGATTTTCAAGGCTTGCTTCTTCCAACTTGGACAGCAACGACTAAAACGCAGCCTAAACGCACTGTAAAGTTTGTTCCCTTTGTCTCCAACAGTGATTTCTTGAAACTGTAAAAAGTGCCCGAAAAATACAGTGCCAATCTTTTTAAGGAAGAAAAAAATTCTCATTTAATAATACCTTTAGCTTCCTCCCAGGATTGCAGCACCCAAGAGTGGTTGTTCTCTCCCCAAATCGGGCATGGGGGGGACCAGGGGTACCTCCAAGAGTTGTCCTGTGAAAGATGCCGGCTCCATTGTCCCACAAAGCAACGCTCCTCATGACATTGTTTATTTATATATTCTGTTAATAAAAAAGGCCCACACACTTATCTCTGCATTGGTGTTGTAAATGTAAATAAGGAGATGGTATGGATGCTGTAATAAATATTGTGTACTTAAACTGAACCAAAAGTTTTGAAAAACTTTCAGAGCCCAATTTATTACTGGTGCCTCGTAGTACCACTTGAGCGTTTGCCAAAAGACAATATTACTCATCCGCCACAGGCAGACAGTGCTGCTAGTGTTCGGTGCTGAAGGTTATGTGGCGCTGTACCTTTGCTTGGAGATAGTGACAGGTAGCACCAGTGGCGCTCGACCGCTCTATGCCATATTTCACATGTAAAACCGCAGCACCAGCACTGGTGCACTAAACCATGGCTCTCAGGCATGCAGCACCAGGTTTAATGGCAAAAAAGGCTTTGAATAAGGATGGCAGCACAGTGACAAAGCAACACATGGAATGACATTGGGGATATACAAATGACATGACACATGGTTGGCAGGCATGAAAACACAAGTTTGCTGCAGGTAAGTACAATAAATGAAGAAAAAACATTCTGAACAGGCCAGGGATCAGCTGAATGGAGACAGAAAAATCTAAAAAACACTAATCAAAAGTCACCAAAAATAACGTAACTGGAATGGCTAATTGAGGTCTATGGAAGAGCACACTGAGCGTCTCATGTGATGTGGCACTGTAAGGAGCACAATGCCGCCGCTAACCAAACACCTGACACTCTTGATGCATGGAAAGCTACATAACAATTTGTGTGGAAAAACACCTGGTGCTATGTGCCGCTAGCATTTCTTAAATATGGCCTTTAGTCTGATGTGCAAGGTTTTTATGGACAACCTGATTACAACTGGCTTCGGATTCCGTTCAAAGGTAAATTCAACCTGAATTTTACTAATTCAATTTGTAGTGGTGTTATTTAACAAATGTGCAATAGAAAAAACTTGCTTACTTGGACCTCATCTGAAACCATGAAACCCAATCAAGTGCAGGTGTGCTTTTTTTTGCTTAGAAGAAAAATCTTTGAACCTTTTTGAAATTTAAAAGTCTCTCCAACTCAAGGTGCAGGTACAGTTTCTTCATGAAAGGCATGAAGATTTCACTTACGAAAGGAAATCCATCAAACCCCTGGCTGTCTGATTCTTATTTTCTGTCAAAATGTGAAATAAAACATTCTCCTGATAAGCTTACGGTTTCTGTTTCAGTCTCCCACTCTAGCAATGCTGTCTGCCTTGACACGGAAAGAGAGAATGAAAAGAAAGGAGAAATGAATGCAATTAATGAAATAGAAAGAATATATTGAGTAATAGATATCTGTGACCTTGTAGTAAACTAATCACAAGTTGAATTTACAATGTGGGGGAGCTCTGATCATGAAAAAAATGGTGGATCTTGCACAGAGCAAACAAAATAAATAGGGATTGTCGTGTGGCTGATCACTAGTGACACTACAGCACTGGATTGGGGGTCAATCACCAATTCTCTCGATGGTCGATCTGCCCCTCTTTGCTGAATCCTACTCCTGGTTCTTGTGCAGTACTACATCCTTCATAGCGGCTGTCTGGGGGAGAAAAATGACCCAACCACCATTGGAAAGAGGTTTGTCATATCGCCACTGTGTAAAGTGGGCCCTCCCAAAGTTCCCGGGCCCCAACAGCTGCCCAGGTAAGTGAAGTGCCATCGCTGGGCCTTCAGACAATATAAGAGGATGTCAAACTCTAATTGGGCAGATGCCATACTTAAAAAGTTTTTACCTTGTAGGGTCGAGCATGTCCATCTCGTCTTTCCGTCACAGGTAGAGTTCTTTATTATCACAATGTGAGTATGCTTGACAAGCAATGATTCCTGAAAAGTAAAAGACACCTACTGTAATATACTACAAATTCATGTCCTACAAACCAGTCTGAATAAAAATCTTCTCTTTTCCCCTGTAACAGATTGCACTGCTGTTAGATCAACAATTATATATTATGTAGCACATTTCTAGCATGGTTCTTTAGTTGTTAAAATATAACTTCAACTTGTATCATTAAACATGCTAAGGCAAAATGAAAAAACGAATGGCTCAGATGCCAAACACGCAATCAAAAACCCAGTGTTAAATAAATTCAGAAAATGTTTTAATGCCAAACTTAGTCTCTTCCTGTAAAAAGCTTGAGTTTTATTGCTTGCATCAGTTTTTTCAAAGATATTTCATTTGAATAGATAAATGGCTGTAATTGGTGTTATTCGTCATAATTAAAATTCCACTCTGTGGCAAATAATAAGAGGCAGTGTTCAGTAATACATTTACCTTATCTATGGGCACTTATAGGAAATAGCCGTAACTGGAACATTTCCACTGATTAAACTATTAAAGCAGCTATAATTAAGTCCATTTATCCTTTCAGAGTGTGGCATTAATAAATATATATATTCTACAAAGTTTCAGTTTTTAAACATTTATGGCTATGCACTTTTTGTATACTTTGAGTAAGAAAAGTCTAAGAGGCCGATTTATTAATAGCGCCAGGTAGCGACAGATGAGCGACAGTAGCGTGATTTTCACAGCGCCGGCTAGTAGTCGCTGTGCTTGGCCGTTGTTCGGTTGTTGACAGCGACTCAGTCGGTGTGCGGAAATGTTGAATACGGGGTTAGGAGTCGCTGTTTGACAGGTTCCGCGCTGTATGGGAGCGCATGACAACGAATGGCCATAGCGAACGGCTCCCAGCATATTCATTAACAAATCACGCTCAAAAAATTCTCGCGCTGTAAAATGCATGTTTAAACCCCTGAGCGCTGGCGGCAATGTGTTAAAAGTAGTTTTTTAACCCCCAAACAACCTTATTTTTGGAAAAAAATAATAAACAAGTTTTTATAAACATTTTGTAATATGAATACATTAATATCAGGCCTGTAATATCAATTCTGCACAGATTTTTTTTTTTTTTTTTTTTGACCTTAAAAAAAAGATATAACATTGCAGAAGTGGTCACCGAATTTTTGACATTTAAAAAAAAAAAAAAAAAAAAAAAAAAACAATATCAATTAATTATGAATATTTAAAGATTGCTCCATTGAAATGCATTGGAGAGTGCCAGGCAGCAAGAGGTCATACCTGGCGCTGTGATGGGATTAGCAGCGGCGCTGTTCGCTGAAGTCTGCCACATGATGAATCCCGGGCTAGCTGACGCTCTCGCCGGCGCTAGCCTCATTTAGCGTGATAAATGGGTGATTGTGTTCGCAGCCTGGCGTTCTGGAGTCGGTAGCCGCCGATAGCTGGCGCTACCTGGCGCTAGTGAGACACTACCTGGCGCTATCCCTTGATAAATAAGGGCCTAAGAACATTTTGGGGCAATCAGCTTCCATTGTATTTTCTTTATTTCCCAGTAATCGTTTACTTTCAAAAGGCTTTGGCAATATCAAATGCATCAGTGGATTAATAAAAATAGCTCTCTAATACACCTGATCTGGGCAGCGCCACATCCTCATAAAATACTCAAGATCATCAAGTACATTATCCATACATGTGAAATATTGGTCCATTAGTCTATTAGTCCAACATTTCGGGGGGTCATTTCACCCCTTCATCAGGGACAGACCAACAAGACCAAGGCCTTTTTCTTCTCGCGTGTGCTCTGCGGTGTCAATGCTGTCCATAGCATCTGCATTAGAATTTTGGGTAAGAGTGCATCTGTTGTAAATGTGAAGTCTCGGCACAAGATGCATCTTGTCAGTGTGGGAGAAGAGCTGCAATGTCAGCAGAAGAAATTAGGTTTGATGGAGAATATTTGGAGTTATTTTCTTACGCAAACATAGTAGAAATCTTTTTTTCTATTTAAAATAAAAACCTCTGTACCAGTGAAGGCACGGTTCTACGGATAAGAGAATAAACCAAGTTGCTGGTGCACACTTACTAGTTTTGCGTGGGTGCCAGGTCAGCGGTGGCTCCGCTGTGAATCCAATCTGTACAAATGACCAGCACTCCATTATATAATTCCACCAAGTGTATCATAGAAAGACAAATGTGGTATGAAACATCCATAACAAAGTGTCCAAAGTCCATATTAGGTCAAATGGTAAGCAGTGTCCTGAATTCCAACGTTTCGGGGGAGCAGCCCCCTTCATCAGGGACAGACAAACAGACATGTGCCAAGAGGGAGGTCCTTATAAACATTGTAGTCAGGAAGTCCCACCTGACATCATAGTGACGTCAGCAGGAGTTAATAAAGCTCATTAGAAAAAAAAACATTTTTTTGAGCATCATGATCAAAATAACAATACTGAAGAAGTAACACCTTGCCTGCACCCGTAAGGGTCCCTGAACAGCGGGAACCCCTCCACTGCCAACCACCGCTCGCTGCATGAGCGAGCAGCAATGTCCCTGCCTGTCAGCGGGCCAGGGAGAGAGAGCAGCCGGGCGGCAAAGTTTGCCCGGCAACCCGTGACGTAACGGCCGCCGTGCTCCCATTGGGCAGCGGCGGCCGCATTCACAGGGTACATTGTGACAGGCGGCGCTGATCACGGCGGTCACAGGCTCCAGTACTGGGCCTGCGGGTATGCCGGACTGTGCCCCAAATGTTGCGGGCGCTCCCCGGAGGCAGTGGGAGCAAAAGCTCATGGGCGCATATACATAAGCAATACGTTTAAAAAGTAGAAGGCGAACAGTGTATACCAGGAGGGAAACTAGGTGGGAAGATGAGGGGGGTGCCAGGCAGAAATAACAGGGGGACCGCCATTTAGGACAGGGGGATGCAGGGAAGACATTAGGGGGCAAGGGGGGACCAAAGATCCCGAGGGAAGGAAGAGAGGGATCACAGGAGAGGAGTCCAGGGGAAATGGTGTTCAGATGGCAGGTAAGCATAGTAGAGGAGAGAAGGAGAGCACAGAAGAAGAGAGAAGGAGAGTAACCGGAGGGGGGAAAGGGAGAACGGAGGAGAGTGGGAAAGAGGAAAGGAAAGGGGGAAGAAAAGGGGGGACAAAGCAAAAGAGGAGGGGGAAGGGAGGATCTAGGTGGTGCAGGGAAACGGGGACAGATGGAGGATATTCAGCGGATGGTAGTGCCGTTCCCTGGACATGGTATGGAAATGATTAAAAAAGAGGGACAGCATCTGACAACAGGTAGGAACATTCAAAAGAGGGACAACTTTTAACGTTCAGATAGGAAGCACGTAAAGCCAAAGGAGGTGTTCAGACCCCTCGGGTGAACCGTATCCAATTTATGTATCCAAAAAGTCTCTCTTTGGAGCAGTATCCGATGGCGGTCACCACCCCGCCGTGGTCTCTCGATGTGGTCGATGACCATACCCCTTAGTTCATGTATTCAATGGTTATGCTGTACAAAGTGAATGGCCACCAGTTTCTCATAATCTAAGTTCTCACCGTTCGTGTGTTTATTGATACTGACCCGGTGTTGCTGGAAACGTTTTTTAAACGGTCCAATCGTTTTGCCAACATAGACAAGGCCGCACGGGCATTTAAGTAAGTAAACACAGTGCTCAGTAAGGCATGAAAACACGCCTCGGATTTTGAAACGTTGGCCAGTGTGGGGGGTGAGTGAATTCAGGGCCAAGAATTAAAGAATTGCACACATTGCAGCTGTTGCATCTAAAACAGCCCGTGCGGGTGGTAAGTTGAACAGGTTTCTTTAGGTATGTTTCCACCGGATCCGCTTTCACTAATGAGTCTCTCAGATTCTTATTGCGCTTGAAAATCTTTAGAAATGGCCTCTTGATCACTGGGCAAAGTGTGTTGTCGGAGCCGAGAATACATCTGTGTTTGTTAATCGTGTGTTCTATGGTGGGGGCAGCTAGGTTATATGTCAGCATAAGGGGCACACGTTCCTCTTTTTGTTTAGCCCTTCTGTCACCAGCCCATATTTCTCCTGCTCGTGCTTGGGCTTGAATAAGTACAGATTCGGGATACCCCCGAGATCGAAATTTTACAAACATATGGTGGAGCTGTGCAGTACGTTCATCAGGGTTAGAGTTGATTCTATAGACCCTTAGGAATTGGGAGATGGGCAAGCTGTTGACCTGTGGTCTAGGGTGAGCGCTGTCATAAGGTATTTCTATCTATCGGCTTCGAGTATAAACTCGTAGTGATCTTTCCATCTAGATCTTTACTGACCGCCACGTCAAGAAAGGTCACTTGTGACTCAGACACTTCCAGATTGAATATAATCGTAGGAAAAATCGAGTTAATGTATTCAATGAATATGTCAAAGTTCTCTCTGCTCCCCCGCCATACCATAATGACATCATCGATGTAGCGACCCCAAAACATAACATTATCTGTAAATAAGGGGGAAGTATAGATGTATCTCTCTTCAAGAAAACCAACGAACAAATTTGCAAAGGCCGGAGCTATGGCAGTGCCAAGGATCTGTTTATAAAATGTTCTCTCAAACCTAAAATAGTTGTTAAACAGGACGATTTCCAACCCCGTGATGATAAACTCAATCGGGATGTCGGGGGGTTCACTCATAAGAAAATGCTTCACAGCCCTGATGCCATGGTCGTTTGGTATGTTAGTATATAATGATGAAATGTCCATTGTTTCCAGCAAATCATTACCATCAATAGACACATTTCTGATCTTGTTTAGAAAGTCACCCGTGTCTTTAAGATATGATGTTAATCTTTGTACATAGGGTTGCAAGTAGAAGTCTAACCATTGGGCAAGTGGCTGAGTGGCAGAATTGGTGCCTGCCACTATTGGATGAAATTTCAGCGGGTTGCATCCTTTATGCACCTTTGGTAAACCATAGATAACGGGTGTGATGGGGTGCTGAATATCAACATATTTAGCGGTATTCTCATTTAGCCACCCGTTGGAAACACCCATTGAAACATATTGTTGGACTGTATTCTGTATTCCCCAAATGGGGTTATTAGCAATTCTCTCATAGCTTACAATGTCTGATAGCATTTTCAGGATGCCTTTCTGGTACATATTGTAATCCATCACCACGATGGCGCCGCCCTTGTCGGTCGGCTTAATGATAATAGTGTTATCGTCTCTGAGGGCAGACAACTCCATTGACTCATGCTTAGACAAGTTCGGGTGAGGTTTTTAAGCTGCATAGAGCGCATAGTCTCAGCTCTCACAGTTTTAATAAAGCTGTCTATAGGGCCAAAGTGGCCAGGGGGTATGAATTGGCTTTTTAGTTTCAGTCCTTGTGGGCCCCCCCGGATGTGACCCCGGGAGTCTGTGGGATTGGAGGAGAAAAACTGCTTCAATTTAAGGGTTCTTTGAAACTTAAAGAGTTCAACATCAAATTTAAAGAGGTCAAAGCGGGACGCGGGGCAAAATGACAGTCCTTTACTCAACAGGCTTACCTCATCGGCGGAGAGCAGTCTAGAAGACAAGTTCATCACTGGGGTCTCCTGTTTAAAAAACGTGATATCCGGGTCAGTATCAAAAAACACACGAACGGTGAGAACTTAGATTATGAGAAACTGGTGGCCATTCACTTTGTACAGCATAACCATCAAATACATGAACTAAGGGGTATGGTCATCGACCACATCGAGAGACCACGGCGTGGTGGTGACCGATAGGGATGAGCGAACCGGTTTGGACGAACCGGAATTCGCTCCGAATTTCAGGGAAAATTCGATTCGGCACGAACCCGAATTTTTTTTGGTTCGTGCCGATCGAATTTTCCCTGAAATAAAAAAAAAAAAATGCCGGCATGGTGGGAGCGGGCAGGCCGGCTACGGCCTCCACGCTCCGACCATGCAGGTAAGTGTTTGCTTTTTAAACAAATGCCGGCATGGTGGGAGCGGGAAGGCCGGCTGCTGACAGCGTAGCCGGCCTGCCCGCTGCCACCATGCTGGCATTTTTGCCGGCATGGTGGGAGCGGGCAGGCCGGCTACGCTGTCAGCGGGCCGGCGGCGGCCCCCTGACAGGCATAGCCGGCCTGGCAGCTCCCACCATGCCGGCATTTTTTTTTTTCAGATGAGCGATTCGTGAAAGTTCGATTCGGGCGACCCCGAATTTCTTGGGGAAATTCAGCGAATCGCCCGAATCGAACTTTCAAGAAGTTCGCTCATCTCTAGTGACCGCCATCGGATACTGCTCCAAAGAGAGACTTTTTGGATACATAAATTGGATACGGTTCACCCGAGGGGTCTGAACACCTCCTTTGGCTTTACGTGCTTCCTATCTGAACGTTAAAAGTTGTCCCTCTTTTGAATGTTCCTACCTGTTGTCAAAAGCTGTCCCTCTTTTTTAATTATTTCCATACCATGTCCAGGGAATGGCACTACCATCCGCTGAATATCCTCCATCTGTCCCTGTTTCCTTGCACCACCTAGATCCTCCCTTCCCCCTCCTCTTTTGCTTTGTCCCCCCTTTTCTTCCCCCTTTCTTTACCTCTTTCCCACTCTCCTCCGTTCTCCCTTTCCCCCCTCCGGTTACGCTCCTTCTCTCTTCTTCTGTGCTCTCCTTCTCTCCTCTACTATGCTTACCTGCCATCTGAACACCATTTCCCCTGGACTCCTCTCCTGTGATCCCTCTCTTCTTTCCCTCTGGATCTTTGGTCCCCCCTTGCCCCCTAATGTCTTCCCTGCATCCCCCTGTCCTAAATGGCGGTCCCCCTATTATTTCTGCCTGGCACCCCCCTCATCTTCCCACCTAGTTTCCCTCCTGGTATACACTGTTCGCCTTCTACTTTTTAAATGTATTGCTTATGTATATGCACCCATGAGCTTTTGCTCCCACTGCCTCCGGGGAGCGCCCGCAACATTTGGGGCACAGTCCGGCATACCCGCAGGCCCAGTACTGGAGCCTGTGACCGCCGTGATCAGCGCCGCCTGTCACAATGTACCCTGTGAATGCGGCCGCCGCTGCCCAATGGGAGCACGGCGGCCGTTACGTCACGGGTTGCCGGGCAAACTTTGCCGCCCGGCTTCTCTCTCTCCCTGGCCCGCTGACAGGCAGGGACATTGCCGCTCGCTCATGCAGCAAGCGGTGGTTGGCAGTGGAGGGGTTCCCGCTGTTCAGGGACCCTTACGGGTGCAGGCAAGGTGTTACTTCTTCAGCATTGTTATTTTGATCATGATGCTCAAAAAAATGTTTTTGTTTTTTTTTTTCTAATGAGCTTTATTAACTCCTACTGACGTCACTATGATGTCAGGCGGGACTTCCTGACTACAATGTTTATAAGGACCTCCCTCTTGGCACATGTCTGTTTGTCTGTCCCTGATGAAGGGGGCTGCTCCCCCGAAACGTTGGAATTCAGGACACTGCTTACCATTTGACCTAATATGGACTTTGGACACTTTGTGATGGATGTTTCATACCACATTTGTCTTTCTATGATACACTTGGTGGAATTATATAACGGAGTGCTGGTCATTTGTACAGATTGGTTCTACGGATAAGATGCAATATTGTTTTAATATAGTAGTAATAGTAGTTAGTAGTTTCTACCTTTAGATATTTCTAAATAACAGCAGCCTATGTGTAATCCAAAAACATTAATATGAACCTCTCCTAAAAATGAGAAACACATTTGGCCCAAAAGGGTCATGGCTATGCGGCAAACCTCGAAACTAAGCGCAAATGTTTTTGCATGTGGAAACTTGCGCCTTGGTGCACAATTCATGGCAGCATGTGCAGGAATGGCACACAAGTTTATGATTCTTGTGCAAACTTGCGCATTCCTCATGAAATTCAGCTCTTTTCAAGCGCAAATGGCTCAGCTCCATGCACATTTTGCTGTCTAAACCATTCGCTGGTACCGATGCCCCCCTATGTTTCTCCCATGTCTTTACTGTTTAGCAGCTTTTGTGTTTGATGCATATTAGAGATGAGCGAGTAGTGAAATATTCGAAATTTCGAATTTCGATTCGAATAGACCGCGTTACTCGACTACTCGACCGAATATCGAATCCCATTATAGTCTATGGGAACAAAATGCTCGACACTTGGAAATCTCAATTCGACCACTTGGAGGTCACCAAGTCCACCCTGAAACATCAGAAAATGATGCCAACACTGCTGGAATGCAACTGGGACAGCAGGGGAAGCATGTCTGGGTGCATATAACGCGCCCAAGTCGCACTATTACGCCACTATCACAGCCTCTCAACAATACACTCCAAACACAATATTACTTCTACGTAAAGTGAGACAAGACAAGGAAACCTTCTTTCCTCTACATTGCCATGGACCCCAAGCCAAACTGTACAAAAAAGAAGAACAAAATTCTGCACCCCTTAAAATCACGTTGCCTAATGACAACCACAGATGGCATAGGCAAGGGGGAAAATAAATAGACCCCACCCCTAATTGTCATTGTGTGTGTGTGTGTGTGTGTGAGATGTGGTCAGACATGTCCTCTTGTGTCATTGTGTCACCCCAGCAGTAAGGGAAGCTTAAAGGAGGAGGTTTGTTACAGTGTGTCACCCCAGCAGTAAGGGAAGCTTACAGGAGGAGGTTTGTTACAGTGTGTCACCCCAGCAGTAAGGGAAGCTTACAGGAGGAGGTTTGTTACAGTGTGTCACCCCAGCAGTCAGGGAAGCTTACAGGAGGAGGTTTGTTACAGTGTGTCACCCCAGCAGTAAGGGAAGCTTAGAGCTGAGACCTCTTAAAAATTGTGTGGAGGCCCAAGATCTGAGACCTCTTAAAAATTGTGTGGAGGCCCAAGAGCTGAGACCTTTTAAAAATTGTGTGGAGGCCCAAGAGCTGAGACCTCTCAAACATTGTGTGGAGTCCCACGAGCTGAGACCTCTTAAACATTGTGTGGAGGCCCAAGAGCTGAGACCTTTTAAAAATTGTGTGGAGGCCCAAGAGCTGAGACCTTTTAAAAATTGTGTGGAGTCCCAAGAGCTGAGACCTTTTAAAAATTGTGTGGAGGCCCAAGAGCTGAGATCTCTCAAACATTGTGTGGAGGCCCAAGAGCTGAGACCTCTCAAACATTGTGTGGAGTCCCACGAGCTGAGACCTCTTAAAAATTGTGTGGAGGCCCAAGAGCTGAGACCTCTCAAACATTGTGTGGAGGCCCAAGAGCTGAGACCTTTTAAAAATTGTGTGGAGGCCCAAGAGCTGAGACCTCTCAAACATTGTGTGGAGGCCCAAGAGCTGAGACCTCTCAAACATTGTGTGGAGTCCCACGAGCTGAGACCTCTTAAAAATTGTGTGGAGGCCCAAGAGCTGAGACCTCTCAAACATTGTGTGGAGGCCCAAGAGCTGAGACCTTTTAAAAATTGTGTAGAGGCCCAAGAGCTGAGACCTCTTAAAAATTGTGTGGAGGCCCAAGAGCTGAGACCTTTTAAAAATTGTGTGGAGGCCCAAGAGCTGAGACCTTTTAAAAATTGTGTGGAGGCCCAAGAGCTGAGACCTTTTAAAAATTGTGTGGAGTCCCAAGAGCTGAGACCTTTTAAAAATTGTGTGGAGGCCCAAGAGCTGAGACCTCTCAAACATTGTGTGGAGGCCCAAGAGCTGAGACCTTTTAAAAATTGTGTGGAGTCCCAAGAGCTGAGACCTTTTAAAAATTGTGTGGAGGCCCAAGAGCTGAGACCTCTCAAACATTGTGTGGAGGCCCAAGAGCTGAGACCTCTTAAAAATTGTGTGGAGGCCCAAGAGCTGAGACCTCTCAAACATTGTGTGGAGGCCCAAGAGCTGAGACCTCTTAAAAATTGTGTGGAGGCCCAAGAGCTGAGACCTTTTAAAAATTGTGTGGAGGCCCAAGAGCTGAGACCTTTTAAAAATTGTGTGGAGGCCCAAGAGCTGAGACCTCTCAAACATTGTGTGGAGGCCCAAGAGCTGAGACCTTTTAAAAATTGTGTGGAGGCCCAAGAGCTGAGACCTCTCAAACATTGTGTGGAGGCCCAAGAGCTGAGACCTTTTAAAAATTGTGTGGAGGCCCTAGAGCTGAGACCTCTCAAACATTGTGTGGAGGCCCAAGAGCCGAGACCTTTTAAAAATTGTGTGGAGGCCCAAGAGCTGAGACCTTTTAAAAATTGTGTGGAGGCCCAAGAGCTGAGACCTCTCAAACATTGTGTGGAGGCCCAAGAGCTGAGACCTCTTAAAAATTGTGTGGAGGCCCAAGAGCTGAGACCTTTTAAAAATTGTGTGGAGTCCCAAGAGCTGAGACCTTTTAAAAATTGTGTGGAGGCCCAAGAGCTGAGACCTCTCAAACATTGTGTGGAGGCCCAAGAGCTGAGACCTCTTAAAAATTGTGTGGAGGCCCAAGAGCTGAGACCTCTCAAACATTGTGTGGAGGCCCAGGAGCTGAGACCTCTTAAAAATTGTGTGGAGGCCCAAGAGCTGAGACCTCTCAAACATTGTGTGGAGGCCCAAGAGCTGAGACCTCTCAAACATTGTGTGGAGGCCCAAGAGCTGAGACCTCCCAAACATTGTGTGGAGGCCCAAGAGCTGAGACCTTTTAAAAATTGTGTGGAGGCCCAAGAGCTGAGACCTCTCAAACATTGTGTGGAGGCCCAAGAGCTGAGACCTTTTAAAAATTGTGTGGAGGCCCAAGAGCTGAGACCTCTCAAACATTGTGTGGAGGCCCAAGAGCTGAGACCTTTTAAAAATTGTGTGGAGGCCCAAGAGCTGAGACCTTTTAAAAATTGTGTGGAGGCCCACGAGCTGAGACCTCTTAAAAATTGTGTGGAGGCCCAAGAGCTGAGACCTCTCAAACATTGTGTGGAGGCCCAAGAGCTGAGACCTCTCAAACATTGTGTGGAGGCCCAAGAGCTGAGCACTTATTAGTGCTGCAGCTACGGCTGCTTTAGTGAGGGGTAGCTGCTGCTGCTGGAATAGGGACAGAAAGACTTTAGTGGTGTATTTCCACCTATATACAAAACTATATACACTCTGCTCAAAACGGCTGCTTTAGTGAGGGGTAGCTGCTGATGCTGGAATAGGGACAGAAAGACTTCAGTGGTGTATTAGCACCTATATACAAAACTATATTTTGCACTACTGTTTTGTGTCCTCTGTGCCAACAAAACACTGTTTTATACCCGGTGCGTATAGGCACCATTTCACCTTCTGGCAGTATACGGCTGTATAGCCAGGTGTTTTTCTTAAAAATATTTTTTATATTTGGCACTACTGTTTTGTGTCCTCTTTACCAACAAAACCTTGTTATATACCCGGTGCGTATAGGCACCATTTCACCTTCTGGCAGTATACGGCTGTATAGCCAGGTGTTTTTCTTAAAAATATTTTTTATATTTGGCACTACTGTTTTGTGTCCTCTTTACCAACAAAACCTTGTTATATACCCGGTGCGTATAGGCACCATTTCACCTTCTGGCAGTATACGGCTGTATAGCCAGGTGTTCTTCTTAAAAATATTTTTATATTTGGCATAACGCGTGGCCAAAAAAGTAAAACGTCTGAAATGCGGAGGGCTAGCGCAAAGGGACGTGGACGAGGACGGGGGCGCGGAAATGCTGGTGGGGGCACAAACCGCGTTGAAGCCAGTGGGGATACAATGCGTGCTGGTGAGGGGCAGCCAGCATTACGCTCATCCAGCTTCCCTGCCTTTATGGGACAGTTATGCGGGGGGCGGGGTACACCTCTGTTAAAGCCTGAGCAGCGTGAACAGGTGGTGCAATGGATGGCCGATAACGCTTCCAGTCACTTGTCCACCACCCAGTCATCTACACAGTCTCACTCTGACCCTCCTTCCTCCCAACCTGGCCAACAGAGTCAGCCCACCCTTGACCCCTCCCAGGACCTCTTTTCGGGTCCTTTTCCAGATGTGCTGCAAGAATCCCAGGAGCTAGCAGAGGAATTTGTTTGTAGTGATGCCCAAACACTTGAGTATCCGCCATCTGCTAGTGATGTGGACCCGGAACCAGCATCTGCTATCATGAGCGATGATGATGAGACGCAGTTGCCATCAAGGGAGGCTGTTGGAATGTCCAGTGGGCAGGAGGAGGAGCAGAGAGAGGAAGTGGAAGAGGAGGTGGTGGACGACGAAATGACCGACCCCACTTGGACAGGGGTGATGTCCAGCGGGGAAAGCAGTGGAGATGCGGTCTGCGCATCACCGAATAAGGCAGCAAGAGGCAGAGGACAGTCCAGAGGCAGAGGACAGTCCAGACAGAGAAGGCAGGCCACAGCCAGCAGGGCCGAAGCTCTTCCCGGCAGCAGGCAGTCGCGCGAAGCTCCCCCATCGAGACCTCGTACTTCTGTGGTGTGGAGATTTTTTAATGTTTGCGCGGATGACAAACTGAGCGCGGTTTGCGCAATCTGCCACTCAAAACTGAGTAGGGGCTCTGAGAAGAGCAATCTGACCACCTCAGGCATGCGCCGTCACTTGGAATTCAAGCACTGGGCTGAGTGGGAGAGAGCAAACGCAATACAACCTGCGCCCGGTCTTGCTGCCACTGCCTCTTCCCCTTTGTTGTGTGCTGCCACTGCGGTCCAGACCTCCAGCCAGGACACTTCCACATCTGCCTCTGCCTCGGCTACTTTGGGGCCTTCTCCTTCAGCCCCCCCTTCCCCCGCATCTTCGTCTGCACCTTCCATCTCCTCGTCCCATCAACTGTCCATCTCGCAGGCGTTCAACCGCAGGCGGAAGTACGCCTCCAGTGACCTCCAAGCCCAAGCCTTAACCTGCCTCATCTCCAAACTGCTGGCCCTGGAGATGTTGCCGTTTAGGCTTGTGGAGACGCAGGCCTTCCGCGACCTGATGGCGGCTGCCGCACCTCGCTATTCCGTCCCTAGCCGCCACTATTTTTCCCGGTGTGGCGTCCCCGCCCTGCACCAGCACGTGTCGCGTAACATCAGGCGGACCCTGAGGTACGCAGTCAGCGCAAAGGTCCACTTGACCACCGACTCGTGGACAAGCGCTTGCGGCCAAGGACGCTACATCTCTTTGACGGCACACTGGGTGAATGTTGTGGAAGCGGGGACGGGGTCGCAAACAGGGACGGCCTACATACCACCCCCGCCCAAGATTGCCAGCACAGGTTCTGATAGATCCTCCTCCTCCTCCTCCTCCTCCTCCTCCTCCTCCTCCTCCTCCTCCTCCTCCTCCTCCTCCTCCTCCTCCTCCTCCTCCTCCTCCTCCTCCTCCTCCTCCTCCTCCTCCTCCTCCTCCTCCTCCTCCTCCTCCTCCTCCTCCTCCTCCTCCTCCTCCTCCTCCTCCTCCTCCTCCTCCTCCCCCCCTAGCTGGAAGCGTTGCAGCACTGGCACGGGGAGACGTCAGCAGGCGGTGCTTAAGCTCATCAGCTTGGGCGACAGGAAGCACAGCGCCGCAGAGGTGAGGCACGCCATATTGCAGCAGACAGAGATGTGGCTGTCGCCGCTGCAGCTAGGACCAGGCATGGTCGTGTGCGATAACGGCCGTAACCTGGTGGCGGCTCTGGAGCTTGCAGAACTCAATCACGTACCATGCCTGGCCCACGTTTTTAATTTGGTAGTACAAAAGTTTCTAAAGACTTACCCCAACCTGGCAGAGCTACTGGTCAAAGTGCGGCGCTTGTGCGCTCACTTTCGGAAGTCAACTGTAGCTGCTGCTAGCTTAAAAAAAAATCCAGCAACGCCTCCATTTGCCTCAACATCGGCTGTTGTGCGACCTGCCCACTCGCTGGAATTCCACCTATTGCATGTTGGCCAGGGTGTGTGAGCAGCAGAAAGCATTGATGGAGTACCAGATGATGCATCCACGCGTGCCTCCAACTCAGCTCCCTCAGTTTGCCAACCACGAGTGGCCATGGATGGCAGACATATGCGATGTATTGCGTATCTTTGAGGAGTCCACTAAGAAGGTCAGCAGCGAGGACGCTATAGTGAGCGTAACCATCCCGCTCCTAGGCGTCCTTAAAGAATCGCTCATCGCAATAAGGGAGAACGCATTGCACACAGAGGAGATGGGGGTAGGAGGAGACGCAAGGCAGGTAGACAGTCAGACCACACTTTTGTCTGCTGCTCGGTGGCAGTTGCAGGAGGAGGATGAGGAGGAGGAGGACAACGTGGAGGTGGCTGTGGAAGAGGATGCTGGCGGCGAGGGTAGCAGTCAGGCTGTGTGCGTCCCATTGGTTCAGCGCGGATGGGGCGGAGAGGAGGAGGAAGAGGAGGAAATGGAAAATGATCCTTCTGGTGGGGGCAGTGAGGTCATGCCTACTCAGAGTCTGGCACACATGGCTGACTTCATGCTGGGCTGCTTTTCCCGGGACATACGTGTTGTCCGGATATTGGAGAACAAACTATACTGGGTCTTCGCACTCCTGGACCCCCGGTATAAAGATAACTTCTCCTCTTTTATTCCGGTAGAGGAGAGGACGAATCGATTACTGGAATACCAGAGGGAACTCTTGCAGAACATGATGCAGATTTTCCCACCCAGCATCGCTGGCGGCAGAGAGGAGAGTGTCTCCCAGAGTCTGACAACATCGATCAGGCCCACAGCCACCAGGGGAACACTCTCCAAGGTGTGGGACACGTTCATGTCACCCCCTCGTGCAACTTCCATCACTGCGGGGCCCGCTATCAGCAGGAGGGACAAGTATCGGCGGATGTTGCGGGACTACCTTGCAGACCACACCCCTGTCCTCCCCGATCCCTCGGCGACCTACACTTACTGGGTCTCCAAGTTGGACACGTGGCTGGAACTGTCCCTGTACGCCTTGGAGGTGCTTGCCTGCCCTGCCGCCAGCGTGCTATCAGAAAGGGTGTGTTCAGCGCAGCCGGGGGCATTATAACCGATAAGCGCAGCCGCCTGTCAACCGACAGTGCCGACAGGCTGACGCTAATCAAAATGAACAGCAAGTGGATTGACCCGGACTTTGCTTGTACAACAGTGGAAAGCAGCCAAGAGTGAAGTGCCATCTGTATGAAGTGCCATTTCCTCCTCCTCCTCCTCCTCCTCCTCCTCCTCCTTAACCGCCGTAGAATTGCTGTATTAATGAAAAAAATTATGGCTCACCTCTTAGGCTTAATACAATCAATTTTTAAGAGGTCTCAACTCTTGGGCCTCCACACAATTTTTAAAAGGTCTCAGCTCTTGGGCCTCCACACAATTTTTAAGAGGTCTCAGCTCTTGGGCCTCCACACAATTTTTAAGAGGTCTCAGCTCTTGGGCCTCCACACAATTTTTAAAAGGTCTCAGCTCTTGGGCCTCCACACAATTTTTAAAAGGTCTCAGCTCTTGGGCCTCCACACAATTTTTAAAAGGTCTCAGCTCTTGGGCCTCCACACAATGTTTGAGAGGTCTCAGCTCTTGGGCCTCCACACAATTTTTAAAAGGTCTCAGCTCTTGGGCCTCCACACAATTTTTAAGAGGTCTCAGCTCGTGGGCCTCCACACAATTTTTAAAAGGTCTCAGCTCTTGGGCCTCCACACAATGTTTGAGAGGTCTCAGCTCTTGGGCCTCCACACAATTTTTAAAAGGTCTCAGCTCTTGGGCCTCCACACAATTTTTAAGAGGTCTCAGCTCGTGGGCCTCCACACAATTTTTAAAAGGTCTCAGCTCTTGGGCCTCCACACAATTTTTAAAAGGTCTCAGCTCTTGGGCCTCCACACAATTTTTAAAACATAGCAGCCCTAATAAGGGCTCTCAATGACTCTCTTGTCTTCTGGTAGCTGGTATATATGGTGGTAAATGCGATATTCTGAGCTTCTGGGGCCCTGCCTGACTAAATAGGATATGAGATATATACTGTTCAACATAGCAGCACTAATAAGGGATTAAGGACTGTCTTGTCTTCTGGTAGCTGGTATATATGGTGGTAAAAGGTATATTCTGAGCTTCTGGGGCCCTGCCTGACTACATATGAGCTATATACTGTTCAGCATAGTAGCCCTAATAAGGGCTCTCAATGACTCTCTTGTCTTCTGGTAGCTGGTATATATGGTGGTAAAAGGTATATTCTGAGCTTCTGGGGCCCTGCCTGCCTACATATGAGCTATATACTGTACAACATAGCAGCCCTAATAAGGGCTCTTAAGGACTGTCTTGTCTTCTGGTAGCTGGTATATATGGTGGTAAAAGGTATATTCTGAGCTTCTGGGGCCCTGCCTGACTACATAGGATATGAGCTATATACTGTTCAACATAGTAGCCCTAATAAGGGCTCTTAAGGACTGTCTTGTCTTCTGGTAGCTGGTATATATGGTGGTAAAAGGTATATTCTGAGCTTCTGGGGCCCTGCCTGACTACATAGAAAATGAGCTATATACTGTACAACATAGCAGCCCTAATAAGGGCTCTTAAGGACTCTCTTGTCTTCTGGTAGCTGGTATATATGGTGGTAAAAGGTATATTCTGAGCTTCTGGGGCCCTGCCTGACTACATAGAAAATGAGCTATATACTGTACAACATAGCAGCCCTAATAAGGGCTCTTAAGGACTGTCTTGTCTTCTGGTAGCTGGTATATATGGTGGTAAAAGGTATATTCTGAGCTTCTGGGGCCCTGCCTGACTACATAGAAAATGAGCTATATACTGTTCAGCGTAGCAGCCCTAATAAGGGCTCTTAAGGACTGTCTTGTCTTCTGGTAGCTGGTATATATGGTGGTAAAAGGTATATTCTGAGCTTCTGGGGCCCTGCCTGACTACATAGAAAATGAGCTATATACTGTACAACATAGCAGCCCTAATAAGGGCTCTTAAGGACTCTCTTGTCTTCTGGTAGCTGGTATATATGGTGGTAAAAGGTATATTCTGAGCTTCTGGGGCCCTGCCTGACTAAATAGAAAATGAACTATATACTGTTCAGCGTAGCAGCCCTAATAAGGGCTATTAAGGACTGTCTTGTCTTCTGGTAGCTGGTATATATGGTGGTAAAAGGTATATTCTGAGCTTCTGGGGCCCTGCCTGACTAAATAGAAAATGAGCTATATACTGTTCAGCGTAGCAGCCCTAATAAGGGCTATTAAGGACTGTCTTGTCTTCTGGTAGCTGGTATATATGGTGGTAAAAGGTATATTCTGAGCTTCTGGGGCCCTGCCTGACTAAATAGAAAATGAGCTATATACTGTTCAGCGTAGCAGCCCTAATAAGGGCTATTAAGGACTGTCTTGTCTTCTGGTAGCTGGTATATATGGTGGTAAAAGGTATATTCTGAGCTTCTGGGGCCCTGCCTGACTACATAGAATATGAGCTATATACTGTTCAACGTAGCAGCCCTAATAAGGGCTCTTAAGGACTCTCTTGTCTTCTGGTAGCTGGTATATATGGTGGTAAAAGATATATACTGAGCTTCTGGGGCCCTGCCTGACTACATAGAATATGAGCTATATACTGTTCAGCGTAGCAGCCCTAATAAGGGCTCTTAAGGACTGTCTTGTCTTCTGGTAGCTGGTATATATGGTGGTAAAAGGTATATTCTGAGCTTCTGGGGCCCTGCCTGACTAAATAGAAAATGAGCTATACACTGTTCAGCGTAGCAGCCCTAATAAGGGCTATTAAGGACTGTCTTGTCTTCTGGTAGCTGGTATATATGGTGGTAAAAGGTATATTCTGAGCTTCTGGGGCCCTGCCTGACTAAATAGAAAATGAGCTATATACTGTTCAGCGTAGCAGCCCTAATAAGGGCTCTTAAGGACTGTCTTGTCTTCTGGTAGCTGGTATATATGGTGGTAAAAGGTATATTCTGAGCTTCTGGGGCCCTGCCTGACTACATAGAATATGAGCTATATACTGTTCAGCGTAGCAGCCCTAATAAGGGCTCTTAAGGACTGTCTTGTCTTCTGGTAGCTGGTATATATGGTGGTAAAAGGTATATTCTGAGCTTCTGGGGCCCTGCCTGACTACATAGAATATGAGCTATATACTGTTCAACGTAGCAGCCCTAATAAGGGCTCTTAAGGACTCTCTTGTCTTCTGGTAGCTGGTATATATGGTGGTAAAAGGTATATTCTGAGCTTCTGGGGCCCTGCCTGACTACATAGAAAATGAGCTATATACTGTTCAGCGTAGCAGCCCTAATAAGGGCTCTTAAGGACTGTCTTGTCTTCTGGTAGCTGGTATATATGGTGGTAAAAGGTATATTCTGAGCTTCTGGGGCCCTGCCTGACTACATAGAAAATGAGCTATATACTGTTCAGCGTAGCAGCCCTAATAAGGGCTCTTAAGGACTGTCTTGTCTTCTGGTAGCTGGTATATATGGTGGTAAAAGGTATATTCTGAGCTTCTGGGGCCCTGTCTGACTACATAGAATATGAGCTATATACTGTTCAGCGTAGCAGCCCTAATAAGGGCTCTTAAGGACTGTCTTGTCTTCTGGTAGCTGGTATATATGGTGGTAAAAGGTATATTCTGAGCTTCTGGGGCCCTGCCTGACTAAATAGAAATGAGCTATATACTGTTCAGCGTAGCAGCCCTAATAAGGGCTATTAAGGACTGTCTTGTCTTCTGGTAGCTGGTATATATGGTGGTAAAAGGTATATTCTGAGCTTCTGGGGCCCTGCCTGACTAAATAGAAAATGAGCTATATACTGTTCAGCGTAGCAGCCCTAATAAGGGCTATTAAGGACTGTCTTGTCTTCTGGTAGCTGGTATATATGGTGGTAAAAGGTATATTCTGAGCTTCTGGGGCCCTGCCTGACTACATAGAATATGAGCTATATACTGTTCAACGTAGCAGCCCTAATAAGGGCTCTTAAGGACTCTCTTGTCTTCTGGTAGCTGGTATATATGGTGGTAAAAGGTATATTCTGAGCTTCTGGGGCCCTGCCTGACTACATAGAATATGAGCTATATACTGTTCAGCGTAGCAGCCCTAATAAGGGCTCTTAAGGACTGTCTTGTCTTCTGGTAGCTGGTATATATGGTGGTAAAAGGTATATTCTGAGCTTCTGGGGCCCTGCCTGACTACATAGAATATGAGCTATATACTGTTCAACGTAGCAGCCCTAATAAGGGCTCTTAAGGACTGTCTTGTCTTCTGGTAGCTGGTATATATGGTGGTAAAAGGTATATTCTGAGCTTCTGGGGCCCTGCCTGACTACATAGAATATGAGCTATATACTGTTCAACGTAGCAGCCCTAATTAGGGCTCTTAAGGACTGTCTTGTCTTCTGGTAGCTGGTATATATGGTGGTAAAAGGTATATTCTGAGCTTCTGGGGCCCTGCCTGACTACATAGAAAATGAGCTATATACTGTTCAGCGTAGCAGCCCTAATAAGGGCTCTTAAGGACTGTCTTGTCTTCTGGTAGCTGGTATATATGGTGGTAAAAGGTATATTCTGAGCTTCTGGGGCCCTGCCTGACTACATAGAATATGAGCTATATACTGTTCAGCGTAGCAGCCCTAATAAGGGCTCTTAAGGACTGTCTTGTCTTCTGGTAGCTGGTATATATGGTGGTAAAAGGTATATTCTGAGCTTCTGGGGTCCTGCCTGCCTACATATGAGCTATATACTGTACAACATAGCAGCCCTAATAAGGGCTCTTAAGGACTGTCTTGTCTTCTGGTAGCTGGTATATATGGTGGTAAAAGGTATATTCTGAGCTTCTGGGGCCCTGCCTGACTACATAGGATATGAGCTATATACTGTTCAACATAGTAGCCCTAATAAGGGCTCTTAAGGACTGTCTTGTCTTCTGGTAGCTGGTATATATGGTGGTAAAAGGTATATTCTGAGCTTCTGGGGCCCTGCCTGACTACATAGAAAATGAGCTATATACTGTACAACGTAGCAGCCCTAATAAGGGCTCTTAAGGACTCTCTTGTCTTCTGGTAGCTGGTATATATGGTGGTAAAAGGTATATTCTGAGCTTCTGGGGCCCTGCCTGACTACATAGAAAATGAGCTATATACTGTACAACATAGCAGCCCTAATAAGGGCTCATAAGGACTCTATTGTCTTCTGGTAGCTGGTATATATGGTGGTAAAAGGTATATTCTGAGCTTCTGGGGCCCTGCCTGACTACATAGAAAATGAGCTATATACTGTTCAGCGTAGCAGCCCTAATAAGGGCTCTTAAGGACTGTCTTGTCTTCTGGTAGCTGGTATATATGGTGGTAAAAGGTATATTCTGAGCTTCTGGGGCCCTGCCTGACTACATAGAAAATGAGCTATATACTGTACAACATAGCAGCCCTAATAAGGGCTCTTAAGGACTCTCTTGTCTTCTGGTAGCTGGTAAATATGGTGGTAAAAGGTATATTCTGAGCTTCTGGGGCCCTGCCTGACTACATAGAAAATGAGCTATATACTGTTCAGCGTAGCAGCCCTAATAAGGGCTCTTAAGGACTGTCTTGTCTTCTGGTAGCTGGTATATATGGTGGTAAAAGGTATATTCTGAGCTTCTGGGGCCCTGCCTGACTACATAGAAAATGAGCTATATACTGTTCAGCGTAGCAGCCCTAATAAGGGCTCTTAAGGACTGTCTTGTCTTCTGGTAGCTGGTATATATGGTGGTAAAAGGTATATTCTGAGCTTCTGGGGCCCTGTCTGACTACATAGAATATGAGCTATATACTGTTCAACGTAGCAGCCCTAATAAGGGCTCTTAAGGACTCTCTTGTCTTCTGGTAGCTGGTATATATGGTGGTAAAAGGTATATTCTGAGCTTCTGGGGCCCTGCCTGACTACATAGAATATGAGCTATATACTGTTCAGCGTAGCAGCCCTAATAAGGGCTCTTAAGGACTGTCTTGTCTTCTGGTAGCTGGTATATATGGTGGTAAAAGGTATATTCTGAGCTTCTGGGGCCCTGCCTGACTAAATAGAAAATGAGCTATATACTGTTCAGCGTAGCAGCCCTAATAAGGGCTATTAAGGACTGTCTTGTCTTCTGGTAGCTGGTATATATGGTGGTAAAAGGTATATTCTGAGCTTCTGGGGCTCTGCCTGACTAAATAGAAAATGAGCTATATACTGTTCAGCGTAGCAGAACTAATAAGGGCTATTAAGGACTGTCTTGTCTTCTGGTAGCTGGTATATATGGTGGTAAAAGGTATATTCTGAGCTTCTGGGGCCCTGCCTGACTACATAGAATATGAGCTATATACTGTTCAGCGTAGCAGCCCTAATAAGGGCTCTTAAGGACTGTCTTGTCTTCTGGTAGCTGGTATATATGGTGGTAAAAGGTATATTCTGAGCTTCTGGGGCCCTGCCTGACTACATAGAATATGAGCTATATACTGTTCAACGTAGCAGCCCTAATAAGGGCTCTTAAGGACTCTCTTGTCTTCTGGTAGCTGGTATATATGGTGGTAAAAGGTATATTCTGAGCTTCTGGGGCCCTGCCTGACTACATAGAATATGAGCTATATACTGTTCAGCGTAGCAGCCCTAATAAGGGCTCTTAAGGACTGTCTTGTCTTCTGGTAGCTGGTATATATGGTGGTAAAAGGTATATTCTGAGCTTCTGGGGCCCTGCCTGACTACATAGAATATGAGCTATATACTGTTCAACGTAGCAGCCCTAATAAGGGCTCTTAAGGACTGTCTTGTCTTCTGGTAGCTGGTATATATGGTGGTAAAAGGTATATTCTGAGCTTCTGGGGCCCTGCCTGACTACATAGAATATGAGCTATATACTGTTCAACGTAGCAGCCCTAATAAGGGCTCTTAAGGACTGTCTTGTCTTCTGGTAGCTGGTATATATGGTGGTAAAAGGTATATTCTGAGCTTCTGGGGCCCTGCCTGACTACATAGAAAATGAGCTATATACTGTTCAGCGTAGCAGCCCTAATAAGGGCTCTTAAGGACTGTCTTGTCTTCTGGTAGCTGGTATATATGGTGGTAAAAGGTATATTCTGAGCTTCTGGGGCCCTGCCTGACTACATAGAATATGAGCTATATACTGTTCAGCGTAGCAGCCCTAATAAGGGCTCTTAAGGACTGTCTTGTCTTCTGGTAGCTGGTATATATGGTGGTAAAAGGTATATTCTGAGCTTCTGGGGCCCTGCCTGACTACATAGAATATGAGCTATATACTGTTCAGCGTAGCAGCCCTAATAAGGGCTCTTAAGGACTGTCTTGTCTTCTGGTAGCTGGTATATATGGTGGTAAAAGGTATATTCTGAGCTTCTGGGGCCCTGCCTGACTACATAGAAAATGAGCTATATACTGTTCAGCGTAGCAGCCCTAATAAGGGCTATTAAGGACTGTCTTGTCTTCTGGTAGCTGGTATATATGGTGGTAAAAGGTATATTCTGAGCTTCTGGGGCCCTGCCTGACTACATAGAATATGAGCTATATACTGTTCAGCGTAGCAGCCCTAATAAGGGCTCTTAAGGACTGTCTTGTCTTCTGGTAGCTGGTATATATGGTGGTAAAAGGTATATTCTGAGCTTCTGGGGCCCTGCCTGACTACATAGAATATGAGCTATATACTGTTCAGCGTAGCAGCCCTAATAAGGGCTCTTAAGGACTGTCTTGTCTTCTGGTAGCTGGTATATATGGTGGTAAAAGGTATATTCTGAGCTTCTGGGGCCCTGCCTGACTACATAGAAAATGAGCTATATACTGTTCAGCGTAGCAGCCCTAATTAGGGCTATTAAGGACTGTCTTGTCTTCTGGTAGCTGGTATATATGGTGGTAAAAGGTATATTCTGAGCTTCTGGGGCCCTGCCTGACTAAATAGAAAATGAGCTATATACTGTTCAGCGTAGCAGCCCTAATAAGGGCTATTAAGGACTGTCTTGTCTTCTGGTAGCTGGTATATATGGTGGTAAAAGGTATATTCTGAGCTTCTGGGGCCCTGCCTGACTAAATAGAAAATGAGCTATATACTGTTCAGCGTAGCAGCCCTAATAAGGGCTCTTAAGGACTGTCTTGTCTTCTGGTAGCTGGTATATATGGTGGTAAAAGGTATATTCTGAGCTTCTGGGGCCCTGCCTGACTACATAGAATATGAGCTATATACTGTTCAGCGTAGCAGCCCTAATTAGGGCTCTTAAGGACTGTCTTGTCTTCTGGTAGCTGGTATAGATGGTGGTAAAAGCGATATTCCGAGCTTCCGGGGGCCTGCCAGCGACAGCCTGTCTTTCCCTGCTGTGAGCGTCTGTCCCTCACTAAGTTTAAGCTGCTAATGCTGACGAAGAGGAAGTGCTGAGTTTTGTATATTCGAGGTCACATGGTTTTTCCAGCCAATGCGTGTAGACGCCGTTTTCGCGATGCCAGCGTCCTCCCAGGACCTGTCCCACCCCCCCTGCATGGTGATTGGTGTAAAAAACGCGCCAGGGAAGGTGGGAGGGGAAACGAATTGTGAGTGCGCCATCGCCGCTGTACTCGATCGAAATCGAGTATGACGAACAGCGTAGTATTCGATCGAATACCGGCTCGGTCGAATACTACTCGCTCATCACTAATGCATATCTCTATTGTATTCTATTACAGTCTGTAGCGGATTCCCTGTGGCAGCTGTGTTCTCCTTGTTTTTATGTGTAGTGTTTTATTCGATCTTGATTCCTGTTGTCCTACAGTGTTGTGTTTCCAATATTTTGTCCCAGATGTTCTCTATACCCCTTCCTCCCTGCCTTATTTGTTTAGTGTCTTAGTGCTTAATAATTGAGCTACTAACGTATTGTTTCTTAATGTAATTTTTTTCAAACATTTGTGGCCAAATGTGCACCTTTTTGGGGTTTGTAGCTTAAAACTAATTAAGTTTGTTAACTTTTGACAATTCTTGATTTTCATAAAATAGTAAAAAATAGTTCTAAAAGAAAAAAAAAACATGCCGGCTGTTGGTGGTTTGTGTGTTAGGAATGAAATAGGCATGTTAGTTCGACATTCCTCCTTTTTGCTGGAGGAAGTGCCACATGAAATAAACACATTTGCACAAACTTTTCAGACCTCAAAACACTCCATGAATCATGCGCAAATATACTTTTGCAAGTAAATTTTTGCATGAAATCTTATTACATGTGCAAGTTTACTCTCAAAAATAAGCGCATGAACTTTGGCACCATGAATCGACCCTACTGAGAGGGCATTAAAGAACACACCTGTGGTGCTCAATGACTCCCTCCGCTTGGTGGTGGTTGCTACAATTCTTGATGGTGGAAACATTAAAATTGGGGTACACCACCCACTATGCCTGAGTTTCTATTTTGATTATACCTCTGTTTTAAATGATCACATTTAAAGGAGTGCTATCACAAAATTGTGTAATATTAAAAATCCATATAATGAGAGGAGGGGTACACCCGAACTGAAAAAACTCCCACAAGGCTTGTGGTTTATTCTCTCATGGTAGGAATAAAACCTAGGGGTGACAGGGTTAGTCTATCAGGAGTGACAGAGCTCTTCCCCCTGGATGTCCTTTTCTTTCCATTAAAAGAAAGAAAAACAAGCCTGGCTGGATATTCCTTGATGTCGGGTGTATAAGTGACCACTCCCCCCACCATCCAGCATATTTATATGGATTTTTATCATTGGGCTATTTTTTCGTGATAGTGCTCCTTTAAGTTCAGGATGAAGGAGCAAAGTATTGAATTCAAGTCTCACAAGCAATACAAGCAATACAATCATTGTTTGACTTATGTACAATGATAGCATTATTGAATGCACAGATTATCCGGCTGAGAGGTGTTTACCTTACACTGCGCAGTTCTCCCTCCTGCTGTGCAATGTAGAGATGAGTCATGCTCTAACATTGAAAAAGCCATCCAGCTTCCTGCTGTGTAATACAATGTAGCAGCTAGAATCCCTGCAGTGTAACAACTATAACAAGAATTGATCTTGCTGTGATATTATGTCATTATGTCATTATATATTAGACATGAGCCTACTATTAAAGTGGACCAAAGATTTTAAGTATCCCAGGTGTAGACCCCCCCCCCCACCCCCAGGTTGCCCAGCCTAACTCACCATTCCCTGGTCCTGCGGCTCATGCACAGCTTCTCAGATCCACTCACGCCCATTCATCTCCAGCCGAGTAGAGTGGAGCGTGCCGGTGGTCCCCACTACCCTTTAATAGCATGCCTACTCTGGCCATTCACAAATGCCTGTCTTGGACAAGCACCCTGCTAAGGGTGTAGCAGGCGGCAGCAACCTGGGTTTGTTTTGCACAGCGGGCTGGATGCCCCAGGGGTAGGGAATCAGCGAGCCATGAGTTTTGGTTGACTTTAGAATGTAAACAGCTCACAGCTGTTTTAGCAATCTCTGGGTGTGTTTTCTGTAATTTTGAGCTTAGAATGCGGCATCTGTACTTTAGAAATACAATTCCCTACTACCTTAAACTTTTTTGTGTCCTATAATTTATATATCATTTTTTTCCTGTATAGGTGCATGGTGTACTGAGTTGCATCAATGGAGGGTGCTAGACATGGGCAATTACCATTTTGGTAATAGGGTTCCCAGGTGTTATCCAAATTGCTATAGGATTTGTTGATGTGTTATTCATGTAATTGTCCCCTGTTAACTATTCCTGATGGTTTTTGATAGCTGTATTTTATTAGTCATTCCTGTGTTGGTTACCCATGGTGTAAACCAAATATAGTAGATATGATGACTCACCTGCAGTTCCAAGGTACTACATGTTTGGCTGCAAATGTTGTGTCGGGGGAAGAAAATGGGGAGGAACAGATGGTTAAAATAATAAAAAAGGGGGAAATTTGGAGAGATAGAGATTAGGACACCATACTCAAACTTACTCTGTTAGATACACAGAGATATTATGGATACTTGACAATGGTTGCACACATCAGATGTTAAGTGCTTTGATGTTGACTCCAAAATTACATTGACTGTGATGAGTTGACCCTAAAATTACAATACACTTATTATTTTTAATATTTTACTCATTACTGTCACTCTACTGAAGGTGGAGCACTGAATGAACAACAGACCTTCTCGCCTCTCAATCGAGAATCCTGGAATCGAAGAACCAACTAAGCCTTCACTAGCCCCCCCTCCTCAAGGGAGGGTAGACAGGGCTGCAGGAAGGTCCCAAATGAACAAGGAGTGGGTATTGCCAAATTTGTTGGCAAATGACAGACCAGAGATGGAGCACCAAAAAGTCCAGATCAATCTTAGATTGAAGTTGAGAGGAACACCAAGGTTGTGAACAAGTAGATTGGGCCCTCTATTAAAATTGTATAGATGGAATTAAGAGGACTGTCTGTATTTTTGCGGATTACACCAAGATATCTAGCACAGTGCAGTCTATTGAAGATGTTCACAAGCTTCAAGCTGACTTGGACACTTTGCGTGGCATCCACTTGGTAAATGAAGTTCAATGTAGATAAGTGTAAAGTGATGCACTTGGGGTCTAATAACCTGAAGACCACATATGTCCTCGGGGGAGTAAAGCTGGGAGAAACACTTGTTGAGAAGGATCTGGGGGTACTGGTAGATCACAGGCTAAATAACAGCATGCAATGTCAAGCAACTGCTTCCAAGGCCACCAAGATTTTCTTATGCATTAAAAGAGACATGAAATCACGGGATAGGGATATAATTTTGCCTCCTTACAAGGCACTGGTGTACCCTCACCTGGAATATGCCGTCCAGTTCTGGGAACCCTTTAATAGAAAGGACACCCTGATTTTGGAAAGGGTGCAGAAGAGAGCAACCAAACTAATCAGAGGAATGAAGCAATGAAGAACGATTACGGGAATTAAATCTGTTAAGTCTTGAGAGGAGACGACTGAAGGGGGACATGATTAACATGTAAAAATAATACAAAAGTCAATACAAAAATAATGGGGAAAAATTATTTCAACCATAAGAACTTTAAATCTATGGGATATCCTCCCACAGGAGCCTTTCACAGCATCAACAGCTGACAACTTCAAAAAAGGAACAGTTAAAAAAATACATAAAAATAACTTTCCCCAACCCGTCCCTTGGTTGAACTTGATGTGCTAACTATGTAAGAGGCAAGCTGAGGTCATGGGCAGGCAGAGAATGAAGCAGCTTTCCCCCTGAATCAGCCCCGTGAGAGATAAGCTAACAATTATTTGTTTTTTTACACTCAGCCTGGAGAAATCTCTATACTAATAGCCATACTATTGAGTGTGGTCAATTACTATCAAATTAAAAATGTAAAATTTCGAAGAAGGTATATGGTATTAATTGATCAAGTCTTTAAAGACAACTATGGTTTTCCTCATCATGTGGGTTCTAAATTATCTATTTAAATCAATAGGAATGCACCCCCCTTTCCCACCTCCTTTTAGCCTGTAGCAGTTAATAGCCCCATACTTCCCAGCAGAAGAAGGAATGTTTTTTTTGCACTGGGGGATGGCCATGAACTAGGAAGCGCCTCTGACTTATATTCCTGGCTGGGATGTTCAATTTCATTATCATCAGCAGTGTCTGAATGTCATGATCAGTTGGGGATCCTTTATTATGCCAATAGCATTCCACTGAGGTCTGAGCTGCCGCAGTATCGTCAGTGCATCTTATTGGGCGATATATATATTTTTTTTACTTAACGTTTCCCAGCTCTCACGCAGTGTCTCCCACCGATTTAGGCAGAAAGACTTAAGCAGAGAGACAGACTGACACACACACACGCATACATTACCAGCATCCTCTGTATTAGTCATCACTGCTGCCTACCACCTGCCGCTTCCATAGTCGCCGCTCCTAAGCGAGCCGGTTCCGGCTTCTGGGTGGGCATGGCCTATGACTCCTTCCAGCGTCATTGCACGCTAATACGAGTCACAGACCATCCCCCACCCGGTATGGACGCGGCTCTGAACTTTTGCCGTGGGCAGCGGCAGGAGCAGAGGCGGGCTGCAGCGATGAATAAGACAGAGGAAATGTATATATGTGGGTGTGTATGTCTCCCTATCTATTTAATTTGGCATGAGACACTGCGTGGGAAATGTACGTTTTTTTGTTTGTTTTTGGGGCATGCTGCACACTGCCTGTATTTGGGACGCCCGCACATTGCTGGTATTTGGATGCTTCGCACTGCCTTTAAATGGAATGTCATGCACACAGCCTGTAATTGGGATGCCCGCACATTGCCTGTAATTGGGATGCCCACACATTGCCTGTATTTGGGATGCCGCTCACTGCCTCTAATGGGAAGTCTGTTATGGGGTCATGGGGGGATTCTACACACTGACTGTAATAGGGTGATTGGGAGGAGGTATTTTAGCACACCGTTTGGTTCAGAAAATCATACTGGCTTCACCAAATAATTAGCATGACCCTCAATGCGAGGAGACGGCCGCGTCCATACTTAGCTCAGGGTGTGGAGATGACGGATTCCTACTTTCCATGACATGCAGATACTATGGCACATGCTTCAAATTATGAGGAAAATGATAGAAACATAGAAACATAGAAGGTTGACGGCAGAAGGAGACCATACGGTCCATCTAGTCTGCCCTTATGTGTATACTGTATGTACTCTTTATCTTAGGATAGATGTGTGCTTATCCCAGGCATGTTTAAATTCAGTGACTGTTGATTTTTCAACTACCTCTGCTGGAAGTTTGTTCCAAGCATCTACTACTCTTTCTGTAAAATAATATTTTCTAACATTGCTCCTGATCTTCCCCCCGACTAGCTTCAGGTTGTGCCCCCTTGTTCTATCATTAAGTTTCTTCTTAAAACACTTCCCTCCTGAACCTTATTCAATCCTTTCACATATTTAAAGGTCTCAATCATGTCCCCTCTCTCCCTTCTTTCCTCCAGACTGTACAAATTAAGTTCTTTAAGTCTCTCCTGATAAGTTTTAAGTTTAAGTCCTTCCACCATTTTTGTTGCCCGCCTTTGGACACGTTCTATTTGAATAATGTCTTTTTTGCAGGTAAGGTCTCCAGAACTGCACACATTATTCTAGCTGTGGCCTTACCAGGGCTCTATACAGCGGCATCACAACCTCCCTCTTCCTACTGGTGATGCTTCGAGCTATGCAGCCGAGCATCCTGCTTGCTTTTCCCACTGCCTGACTACACTGTCCACTCATCTTGCAGCTATCAGTAATCAGATATTTCCATCTAAAGGTTCTCTGTGCCACCAAAAAACTGTGACAGCTATTAAAAAAATCTAGAACATTCAGCATTTAAAGCTGATGCTCTGTATGATAATTACAAAATTACACACTGTAAATAATTATGATGTGCTTTTAAGTTAACATAAAATCTGGCATTTTATAAAAGTTTGCACTTGACAAATACGTGCAGAAAAATAGTAGCTCTCTAACTGGAAGACTATCAACAAGCAAAAGTTTATTGACAGAAAGGAAGTGCCAGTAGTACCCCTTGTGTGTTCACAATGCTGTCTGATATTACAGACATAGATATGTTCAAAACAGAGCTGCAATAAAGATATTGAAGACACGTCAAAGTGATTTGTGATCAAATAAAGTAAAACTGTAGAATTCTCACGTATAATATCCAATACCTAGAAGAACAGAGCAATATAATTTCAAATATAAGGGTTGCTTTGATCATTAAATGGAATTTGTAAGACAAAATAAGAAAAAGGTAAGTCATAGTATTGGGGGGATTACACCTCTAATACTAAGTATATTTCTATGCAGATACCCTTTAAAATAAATGAATGACTATCCGCGGGATTGCTTCAGAGGCTGCGGGCTCCCCGGTACTTACTTGCACACCTGGTGGGAGTGTAGGGTAGTGAAACAATTTTGGATCAAAGTCCTCTATGTTATTAATAAGGCCACCAGGCTAAAGCTGGGCATATCCCCTCAGCTGTCCCTCCTTAACCTGAAACCCCCTGACTGCACAAGAACCCAGTTTGACCTTATAAGACACATTACTACGGCAGCCAAATTGATTATTGCTCAGTCGTGGAAGAAACCAGTTATTCCCCAGGGAAGCCCTATTACCCGGGTTAACGAAGCCATGCTGTTCGAGAAGATGGCGGCCACCATAAAGGGGGATTTTGCCCCCTTTCTATCCACCTGGGAAGGCTGGATTACTCATTTTCATCCGGGGGTGTGTTCTCCTTACAATCTAGTACCCCGCCTTGTTTCTCCTCATGATACGAACGGAGGCTCTGAACCCACCTTTTACCCTTCTTCTTTTCTCCCCCTTTCCCCCCTTCTTTCCTTCTACTTCACACCTTTCATTTCTTCTCTAAGCTCTTCTTTTGATGATGCTTGAGAAATGTTCTTTTTATCTCCATGAATAATTTTTGTCAGTGTTCTGTTCATGATTGTCGTATTCTTCTGTATGCTATCTAATTATTGGCGCTTTTGTATGACCTTTTGTGCAGTATGGAAAATGTCCTGACTGTAGTCCTACGCTGTTTATCTCTGCTTTTATCTCAATAAAAACTATAATTGAAAAAAAAAAATGAATGACTACATATGACCACACTTTCTTGAGTTTGTTTTCTCTGCTGATTTGGGATAGCCCACTGTGTGTATCCCCTGGGATTGCCTAAACTCACCTCTTCCTGGTTCCCACGTGGGCTCCTCAGCCAATCAGCTGGGCATGTATGATTTACATTTGCTCTGCATTGAGCAAGCACAGTCGGCTGCATCCCCACTAACCTCTAGCTGTGGGCACTTGACAAATCCCATTATACCAGCCGTGCTGCCTACTGGAGGTGTCAGGAAACCAAGCAGCACTTTGCAGGCCACTGGCAGACCCAAAGGACCCCACTAAGGGGGGGAGGGAATCGACCACAGCAGAAGGGATGCATATGAGCATGGTTTCTTGTAAAGGTACTAGTCCGGTTTGAGACTTCATCATGTTCTTCAGCTGAAGTAAACAGTTGCTCACCTTTGTTCAAAGTGGGTGGTACAAAAAGTATGGGTTGGAGCAATTTCCTAACAGCACTGTCCTGCTCTCCTCTCTTCTCCAAGTCCCTCGCTCCTTCTCTCAATGCTCAGTTCCAGTCTGTGAATAGGCCACCTGACCTTAGCTTCTCCCCTCTGAAATTCTTTTGTACCCCATGTATCTCCCCCAAACTTTTTGACTCTAGGAGTAGCTATACCACTTCTGTCACGATGGATACTGGGATGAACATGTATGGCACAGCTGAGCACCTGGCGGCAGCAGCAGAGAATATTATACCCCAAAGTCCAAGAGTCCACACGCCTCACTAGAGTGGGACACCGATTCAGTGAGGAGGACCCCAGAACTATGCCACACTTGAAACCTAACCACGTACACTTTCACTTTAGTACCTACCCCCAAAAAGGCCTATCCCCGGGCAAAGGATGGGATAGAAGACAGAAAGGATGTTACCGGGGACCAAGGTAGGTGTCCTACCCTATCTTTGCCTCCCCTTCCTTTATTTGTTAGGCCTCTCCTAAGTATGGTGCCCTTTCTTCCTTCTGGAGGATGAGGTTCCACCACTATTTCCCTGCAGCCCAAATTTTTTCCCCTGCAGCCAACCAGTTGCTCCCTTTCTTTCCTTGAGAAAATGAGGAGTAAATAATGCTGATGCAGAGAGACTAAGCTTGCTGTTTTCCATGTGTTTCATGTACTTCTCCTAACCTTTTTTCTTTTTGTCTAAGAAGACCTGCCCACTCAGAAAAGGCCCTCTGACCTTACCACCACCCCTCCTCAATTCCCCCACACTCCCCCTACTCTGCAGTGCATTGAATATACACTGCAGTGCAGAGAGTTGGTGTTTTCTTTTCTTCCAGATATAATTCAGGTTGCCCTTTACACTTGCCTTCCGTAAAAATACCATTTTGTGAATACTCACCTGTAAAATGGGTATTATAAGTATGTCACACACCCCACTTCAGTCATTGATTATTACACTTGGGTATATACTCACCGCTAGGTGGCAGTGTTGCAGAGAATCTCCAAAAAAGCAACAGGCCCCTCCCGGTCTATACATACCTGGTACCTCCCAACAATCTCCCAGTATTAAAACAGCAGTAAGACAAGGTACCAGGAACAAACAAATGTAACCCTCAAACGTAAAGAACAAAACTTCACCATATAAAGAGCCAGGATACCAAAAAAGGGCGGGTGAAGTGGGGTGTGTGACATACTTATAATACCCATTTTACAGGTGAGTATTCACAAAATGGTATTATTCTAAGTATGTCACACACCCCACTTCAGTCATTGATTATTACACTTGGGACATCCAACAGCAGTGTCCAGAAAAAAGGGCGGGTATCCAACCAGGCAACAATGCAGAAAACTCAAACCACTGCAGCCTGCAGAACCTTGCGGCCAAAAACAGCATCCGCTGAGGCCCGCACATCAACCTTATAAAACTTAGAAAAAGTATGAACCGAAGACCAAGTCGCAGCCTTACAAACTTGTTCAACAGAAGCCTGGTGCTGAAAAGCCCAGGACGCTCCAACCGCTCGAGTAGAATGAGCAGTAACACGAAAAGGGGGATCCTTCCCCTTGGCAGAATAGGCTCCAACAATCGCCTGACGAATCCATTTGCTAATGGAAGACTTAGCCGGAGCCAAGCCCTTCCTAGGCCCACAGGGCACCACGAAAAAGGCATCAGTCTTACGAAAAGAAGACGTAGTACGTAGATAGTACCTGACACAACGTACAACATCCAAGCAGTGCAACGCACTCTCCTTGACATTCTTAGGCTTAGGACACAAAGAAGGAAGAACAATGTCCTGGTTAAGATGAAAAGCAGAGACCACTTTAGGGAGAAAGTCTGACTTGAAGCGAAAAACCACTTTGTCCTGATGTTCCTCAAAATAAGGAGCCTGAATAGACAAAGCTGCCAACTCCGAAACATGCCGAACCGAAGTGATGGCCACCAGAAAGGCAACCTTCTGATTTAGAGTGGACAGAGCAATATCCCGCAAAGGCTCAAAAGGAGAAGCCTGAATAGCAGAGAGAACCAAATTCAAATCCCAAACAGGGAGCAACGGCTTCCTAGGAGGCCGCAGATGCGAAACCCCCTGGAAAAAAGTTTTGACCAAAGAATGGCTAGCAAAAGACTTCTGAAAAAAGATAGACAAAGCAGAAACCTGCCCCTTCAAAGTACTCAGCTGAAGACCAGAGTCCAGCCCCGATTGAAGAAATTCCCAAATCCTAGAAATAGAAAAGACCCGGCAAGGCAAAGACCTAGCCTCACACCAATCAATATAAGATCTCCAAGACCTTTAATAGATGGAAGAAGAGGATCTCTTGCTGGCACTAATAAGAGTCCGAATGACCGAATCCGAAAGACCCTCCTCCTCTAAGATGGAGGTCTCAGCAGCCAAGCCGTCAAAGCCAGCGTTTGTAAACTGGGGTAACACAGTTGGCCCTGAGTGAGAAGATCCGGCCGAAGAGGCAGATCGAACTGATCCACTGCCAGACGAACGATGTCTGCGAACCACACCCACCTTGACCACCTTGGAGCCACGAAAATGGCGGGAACTCCTTCCAGAACCAACTTTCGCAGCACCCTGCCTAGCATGGGAATCGGAGGAAACAGATAAAGAAACCCCAGGTCCCTCCAGCTCAGGGCCATGGCATCCACCGCCAGAGCCAGAGGATCCTGGGACAGTGACACGAATGTCGGAAGCTTGTGATTGTGACGAGAGGCAAACAGATCCACCTCCGACGTCCCCCACCGGAGACAAAGCGACCGAAACACCTGGGGATGGAGAGACCATTCCCCCCGGCGGGACGAACACCGGCTCAGAAAGTCCGCCTCTGTGTTTTCCACTCCTGGAATGTACACTGCCGAGATGCAAGGGACATAAGTCTCTGCCCAAACTAGAATCAGAGACACCTCTCTGTGGGCACCCAGACTGCGAGTCCCTCCTTGGTGATTGATGTAAGCAACCGCCGTCTGATTGTCCGATCAAACCTGAACCGGCAGGCCCCGTAAATGATGCGTCAAGCGAGACAGAACCAACCTGATGGCTCGCAACTCCAGAACATTGATGGGCAAGTGGGCTTCCTGAGGGTCCCACCGCCCCCGAAACTGAAGATCCTTCCAGAAACCTCCCCATCCTGACAAACTGGCATCCGTGGTGACAGTCTCCCAAAGCGGGGTCAGAAACGACCTGCCCTTCAGAAGATTGTCCGAGACCAACCACCACAGAAGGGACTGCCGAACCCGAGGGGACATCCGGAAGGACCGATCCAACGACCGCGGTCGCCGATCCCAAGACGCCAAAAGATGAAGCTGAAGCGTCCTCGTATGAAACTGCCCGAAGAGAACTGCCTCGAACGAGGCCACCATCAACCCCACCAGTCTCATCCCTAGCCGAATGGACGGGCGAGGATTGGAAAGAAGAAGCTGAGCCAATTCCTGAATCAAAAGAACCTTGGCCTGAGGGAGAAACACTCTGTGCTGGCAAGAGTCCAATGACATCCCCAGAAAAGTCACCACCCTGGCCGGAACCAGAGAGGACTTGGGGTAGTTGATCACCCAGCCGAACCTCTCCAGCATAGACACCACCGTGCTGGTGTCCCCTTCCGCTTGACTGAAGGAAGGCGCCATGATGAGAAGATCGTCCAGGTAAGGCACAATGCGAATCCCCTGAGCTCTGAGCAGGGCCATCACGCCCGCCAACACCTTGGTGAACACTCTCGGAGCAGATGTGAGGCCGAAAGGAAGAGCTACAAACTGAAAATGCCGATCCTCCACCACAAAGCGAAGGAACCTCTGATGAGCCGGAAAGATCGGAACGTGAAGGTAAGCATCCTTGATATCGATGGACGTCATAAAGTCCCCCTGCCGAAGCGAACCGATCTCAGACCGCAGGGTTTCCATACGGAACTTCCGGGGACGAATAAACCGGTTGAGAAACTTCAAATCCAGAATGGGACGGAACGACCCATCCTTTTTGGGTACAGTGAAGAGATTGGAATAATACCCGCTTCCCACCTCTGAATGAGGAACCGGACAAATGACTGCCAAATCCAGAAGATTCCTTACCGCCGCCAGGAGCCCCTGTGCGGCCAACGGATCTGAAGGTACCCGAGACCTGAAAAACCTTGGAGGAGGGCGGGACTCGAACTCCAGCTTGTAACCGGCCGACATCACCTCCCGGATCCACCTGTCCGAGACCTCCTGGTCCCAAACCCGGGAGAAGAGTCGCAACCGTCCCCCCACCCGTACGGGTGAGGGCGCCCCCTCCTTGCTGAGCAGGCTTGGCAACTGACTTGGGCTTGGCACCCGAGGCGTGCACGAGACGGCCACGGCCTCTACCCCTATTCCAACCTGCGCCCCTGGAGGCCGAGAAGCCCGCACCCCTGCTGGCTCTGGCTCCCCGAAAGGACGGATTGAAGGGGGCCGCCCCCCGAAAGGAACGGCGAAATTTCTTGCGCTGAGGTAACTTACCTCCCTTGGCAACAGAATCTAGCTTTTCACCGAAAAGCCTCAAACCCAAAAAGGGAAGAGCCGTGAGCGACCTTTTAGAATTAAAGTCAGCCGTCCACTGCCTCAACCACACAGAACGGCGAATAGCCACCAACAGAGCAGAAGCCCTGCCACACATCAACATGGCATCATCCTGAGCGGTCAGAATAAATGACAAGAAGGAGTCACAACGCTTAAGCGCAAGAAACTCATCACCAGCGGGATCAAGATCCACACATAAATCCCTGACAATAGACCTAACCGCCAAGGTCAAAAGAGCTGAAGCACAGACCGGCCTCAAAATCGAACCCGCACAGACAAAACCATGGCGGGCCAGCTGATCAATCCGGCGATCCTCGCCGTCCTTGAGAGAAGTAGTGTCAGGAGAATGAACGACCGCCGTATTAGACAGTCCCAAGACCGGAGCATCCACCTCGGGAGGACGAGCCGTGTAGGCTGCTCCCATTGCTTAAAGACAACGTCCTCAAAATGCTGTTGGCTGGGAAACTCCAAGCGCTGCTTGGACCCCCCAAAAAGCTGGCCCTTAGGCCGAGGAGCAGCCTCGGGAAGGTCCAAATCCAAGACCTCAAACATTTGGGCCAAAATGCTAGACGTATCAGGAGCGGGACCCTCAGCCTGGTCCCCTTCAGCACCCAGTACCTGCTGGCCCACTGAATCATCCAAATCATCCACCAGCTCCCCCTCTTCAAGAGGACGATCTGACCAATCCAGATCCTCAACGACCTCCTCGTCGGAGTCCGGCGGAGGCGGAGATAGGTGTTTACGCTTAGCCGGAGCCTTCTGAGCGGACATAGCGGAAAACATCTTCTCGAGGTTGGCCAAGCGGGCACACACCTCAGATTGCGAATCCCCACCCGTGACAACGTCACACGGGGTCCGGAACAGGCGAGGAGGAGAGGGAGATGGCGCGGCCGATGAAGTACCAGGCACCGGGGTGCCGGACTGGCGCTCAATGTTCCGCTGCGCACATGGAATGCATATAATGACATCATCCCCCGGGAGCGGAGTCCCACAACCCCCACACAGCCTGGATTGTCCCGAAGGACCATTTCCGGTATCTTTGGCAGCCTCCATATGGTGAAAATTATGGTATTCGCAGAACCCAGGGATTTACGCAGTAAGCGACCCGGGATGCCCCTTTAAATTCTATCTAGCTATAATTTTATACCACCCTGACCATAGGATTTAAAAGGACAATATCCCAATTTTCCCAAACTAGCCAGGTATATAAGACCGGAAGAGCCCTGCAAGATGGGGTCCCAGGATCTGAAAAACACAAAAAAACAGGGACAACAATCAGTTCGAGCACAACAACACACAAATAAATACAATAATCATACAATTATCCCACTGAAAACGTCTCCCCCCCCCCTTAACCAAAATCCAAGAAGATGGTTAATAGGACCTGCCATCACCTCAAAAATGGCGGGGAACGAGGGGGAGGGAGGAAGGGGAGATGTAAAACGGAGGAGAAGAGAAGCATATGTCCATAGAAACCTCCGTTAGCCTACCCCCGTCATGACAGGGCAGCAAAACCAAACAAGCCTACCTGGAGGAGAGCACAAACTCAGCGTGACACACCGCAGCGAGATGGCGGCCAGAAACCACGCCACACAGGAGAGGAAGGAGGAGGGCGTGCCCTGGAAGCGCGGGAGCCGAATTAGTCCCGCCCCTCCCTAACGCGACCAACCACCATGCGGACCGCGCACGACGCGGTCCCGCCCCTCTCCAACGTCGCCGAGCGTCCGGCCCAGCGAGAGCCGCGCTCGCATACCAGGCAGGACCGGCGGAGCTACCAGCCGGTCCCCAGTAGTGTACACTCTCTCCCCTCTGCTGACAATGACTCCGAGCAGCACGCGCCGAACTCGGCGCTTCACACACAGGCGGGCCCGCGGCGCAGCGCGCCACGTGACCCCGCCCCTCGGCTCCTGAGAGGAATCCCGCACCAAATGGCGCCATCATGCCCGCAATAGTAATAAAACACACCCGCAGCAGCCGGATCGCCTGACACACACACCAAACGCCCGCTGGGAACAAAAAAACGCCATAAACAACAAACGCAGGAGCCCCACTCATACCAGCCAGAGCGGCCGCAAGCACACACAGTCACCCATGACTCCCGGTGCCAGAGAGTAGAACACTGTCCCATGCCCAGATCACCTCATGTAAAAAGGCTATCTAACTGCTAGGTAACTGGGGGCATCCCACTTCCGGATCACCACTCCGGGAATCCCGCTATGCCCCACAATATGGAGTCAGGAGCTAATCTCCTGGGCACCTAAGGTGCCGGCTACCTTTGCCCGACCTACAGCCAAAGCTGGGAGGCTGCCAGTTAACAGGGAGGATAACAAAACAGAGCCGGGCAGAAATAGACCATGGGGGGGGCTGGGGTGATACCCCGGCTACCTGCAAGCAGGAGACTTCTTTCTTCTGTCTTGTCGCCACCTTGCAGAGAATAACACTGGGAGATTGTTGGGAGGTACCAGGTATGTATAGACCGGGAGGGGCCTGTTGCTTTTTTGGAGATTCTCTGCAACACTGCCACCTAGCGGTGAGTATATACCCAAGTGTAATAATCAATGACTGAAGTGGGGTGTGTGACATACTTAGAATAAGGCTGTTTGCCAGCAATTCGTTTAATTTAGGATGGTTACTCACCCTCAAAAAATTGCTGGCAAACAGCCTGGCAGGGCAATCATCAGGACAGGAGAGCCAAGACTACAGGGGCCCAGATGTAGGAGGGCCAAAATGGACACACTGACTGGAGACCCACTGTCTGGCACACTATTGCTTGTGCCGTTTATAATAAATTACTCTCTAGAGCTTATATTGTGTCTGGCCCCTCATAACCTATAATGTGATGGCTGGGCCCCTAGTCTGATTTTCAGTTTCCTTTAAGGCCTGAATAATAAGATAGCCATAGGAGCAGAGGTCCAAGTCAAACTAAGGCCACAATTATCACATACAGCTTATAAAGGGGCCCAGTTTCTAAATAGTCTATATAATATACCTATAATAGGCCTGTGACAGCAGAGCAGGGGAAGAAGGAGCCAGTCAGAACAAGGAGAGAGGGTTCAGTATGGGGGCTTCAATCTTTGCATATTTCCAGAGGTGGAACCCACAGCTTTAACATATTTCTGGCATATTCTAGTGATAGGTCAACAATAAGCCCCCTAGCTCTCACAACAACCATTTTACAGTCATTTTACACAAAAGTTCAGGTCCTCATTAACTTATATGGGGTTTGGCACCCAGGGTCAAGTTTGGGTCAGGTTCTAGTCCCGAGCCCAACATTTTTCTTATGTTCGGCTGAACCCTGCGAACCCGAACATCCATGGGTCTGTCCATCCCTAGTAAATCTAGTAAATCAGTTTCCACTAAGCCACCTCAAGAGAATATGCTCTACTGCTCGTTTGAAATGTAACTGATAGTTTGTAAGGAAAAACCATGCCACCTACAGCTTGAGAAAAAGCAAGGGTGGTCCTGGATTTAGCATGCAAATCTTTAACCTTACAAAGGGGTGGTCACTGCATTTTATTCTTATTTAGTCTGGGTTGTTAAGTAAATTCAGAAAGTTGAGTCAATACTACTGGCATAAGGCATGGGCCACACTTAAATCCTATTATTTTTGCAAGTTGCCCCTCACTGGTGTAGATACTCAGCATACATACTTTTAGACTGATAATCTGATAAATCAAAAACAAACATAATTTATGCCTCTGCCTTGTTGGAGGCAAGCATTGTCATACATTATCACATTCTTTGCCAAGGCGTGTTGTGCTGAGGAACTGGAAAGTCTGACATACGCAAAGGTGTAGTTCCCATTAGGCAACCTTAGCCCTACTCTAAGTACAGCTACCTGTAGGTCTAGCTGTCAGCAAGACCTGATTTTCATGTATCTGTTGCTGCAGTCATGTAAGTCATGTGTGCTGGGAGCTGGGAAGCTGATAGGAAATGTATGCTTGTGAATTTAATCCCTTGCTCTTTCTCCATACACACATTCAATATCTGCATTTAAAGGAAAGCTCCTCTTTTGACAGGTTTTTGGTGTTCTGTCATATTGTTTTCCTCTTATTGTTTTCCTCTTTTGGAATGTAAAATAATCATTGGTTCCCAGACCCGAGGGTTAAATCAGCCTCCAGATCTGGAGGGCGTTTTTTTGACAATACTCCCTGATGCAGTGGCTTGAATGCCACGGAACACGCTGGAGTTAATTTTTGTTCTGGATGGGTTCATGTGAATTTTATTTCCTGGAACAGTGGCCTGCTGTAAGTATGCCTTTCATTTCACTTTGCTCAGTATTAGCTGCATACACAAAGTGTTGGGGATGCTTTAGTTTTGTAATAGCATATTTTGCACACTTCTGGCATTGATTTGCATAGGATTATAATATTACAGGATTGAGTCATATTGTGGAATTATGACTTATTTAGGTACCTTACTTTGGTTATTTTGCAATATTTAATAATTAATTGTGGATTCTGGTGCCTTATTTAAATGTATATATACACGTTTTTAAATTGAATAACACAGTTACTTGATTAGTCTTATTTTTGTACTCACCCTTCCTGTTTATGTATAATTTTAAAGTGTCCTTATCCTCTGCACGTTGGTTGTGTTGTATCAATAAATTGCTAATTTTTACTTATTCACTTGTGCGGCCTTTTGAGTAGAGGGATCATTTTGTTTGGGGACAGCCCCCCAATTGTTGTTGCATGTTAGTTACCCAAGGTAGTAAACAAGGAAATCTTTTATTCATACGCTTTGTGGTCCTAGTATGTAACTGAAATACCAATTTACATTCTCAGCTTATAAAAGATTGTGGTGATTTTGCCTGTTTTATGTATTGTACTTTAAACCCAGGGGTGAATCATAATGTCAGAGAGTCTTCTCCCCGCTGATTGGCCTGCGGGGCCAGTGCCTGATTGGTGGTTGCGGCCTCCCGGCCGGCGGCGTCTTGGGCTCTGCGACGCTCTGGGGACCTAGATGGTGAAATGGAGGTGGAGGCCATAGGGTAAGTTAATTTAATTAAATTTATTTCATTTCTATATATGTACGTTTTTCTGCAGACTCCCTATTTATGATTAAGGACCACCTGTGAAACGCGTCAGAGGACTACACGGTTGTATTGGCCTGGGTCTGGTATGATTGATTTTATGGCTTCAGCATGAACTTTACATGAACTTTACTTTATAGAGATGCTTTTAATATTTACTTAATAAAACTTTGGACTTTTGAGAAAGTGCGGCCCCTTCACCTTTCTTTTTCCTCACTGCTGTGGGGTTAAGGGGCCGTCCCAGGTCAAGCACCCTGCAATTACTTACCTTTACCAGTGTGCATCAACTTCTTTCTACGTTTGGTCTTGTGTAACCCACATATTGTAATTTGCAAATCTGAAACAAAATGAAATAAATTACAAAAGAAGTATTACAATTCAAGAATGTTCCTATTTTATAGTCACCACCTAATGCCATGGATTTGAAGGTGTCAACCTGTTCATCATATTGCCAGACCCCGCAGCTGGGCATGCCACACTTCCTATACGCTTTCACATGAAACCATGTTTCTCTCTTGGGGATGGACAGGGAAGCATACTTGGAGACATCTCAGTGGAAAGATTGAGGCAGCAAATCTAGGGCCCTATCACATTCCAAAATAGACCTGTTATTTTTAATGACTTTAACAATTTGCTAGTATTCAGTACTGTAAGTTGTAGTAAATGTGGATATAGTGTCCTTCTTTCTGTGGGAAAAGTCATAACTAGTGCCTCATAGTTGTATTTGTTAATACTACTTACATAGTACTAATGTTATGATTCATGTTAACTAGTGCGCCCTGGTTATGTACCTTCCTTGCTTGCTACAAACCTTGTGTCTTGTTACATAACCACTGATACCAGACTTGCTATAAACTTAGAGGGGCAGAGCAACCTCTGGATACCAACATTTTCTACGCTGTAGCTACTGATAGTGTAATTTGCCTACCTGAGTAATCTCATGTCATGCCTGTGATTTTCTGTACTACTGTAATCCTTGTTTTTAGTCCGCATTTTGAAAATTCTTGATACAGTATTATTACATGAGAGGTACATATTTTTCATTGAGGTAAACTATATTTTTAAAGCTTTGGAAGCAGCAACATGCTATTGGCTATGCAGAATAAATCTTTAGCATATCCCATAGGTGTTGTTGTTTCCGGGATTAAAAAAAAACATCCTTACCTCAATGACAAATTTGTGTCCAAAGGTGCAGGTTATTTTTTGGGGAAAAATGAAAACAAAAAATGTTACTGGATATTTTGTGTGTTGCAAGTTTTAGATCACACCCAAAAACACACACAAAGTGAGTTATACTCACCAAATAATTAGCATGATTCCAAATAGTGGCGCCTTGTGGTGTCTATCCCAGTGAGCTTTTTACTTTTACTTTCCAAAAAAATTCCCCAAAAGTCACCTGTACCAGCAATGGGGCATTTTTACAGGTGAGTTACTGTACTTGATTTCTCCAATTAGGTAAGAGTGTTTTTGGATATTGCACCCTAAACATTTTTTGCATCATAAATATGACTTTCTGGTGGCGCTCACAAAGAATACCTGCCGCTACGTGTCGCTATGTGATGTTATTATTTCTTAAATAAACCTCTAGGTTTCTCCCTGTAGGCCAACCTGTATTAGTTCCTGTTTGTGTACCAGTGGATTCTTATGCTGGATATAACAGCTGCAACGTGCACTACTCTTTCCGCTAACTTCTTGGCGCTGTAAGCTATATTTGTTCATTTCTAACACACGGTGGAGGTTGGTGGTGGATATTAAAGGTACTGGTTGCTGTAATATCATTCAAGTTATCTGAAAACACTGTGGGGTTCAGTCCTAACTCTAATCTCTGAGAGACCCATTTGGGACATACAATGCAATATATAAACTGGCAGCAGGCTTACCTGAGGTTGCCCTAAACCTCAAGTGCAGCCCACGGGGTGGAAGGGTCAAAGACCTTGCAATACAGCCTAGGCTCCACACCCCATGTGCTTGCACACATTCAAATGAAACAAAAGAGGGGTGGCAGCCGCTCAGACCTTTTTTTTAACTAACCTGGGAGGTACACGTTAGCAGGGCAATTAGGATACAAAAGTCTTAAAGGAGCCACAGCACTCAACCCTGTAAGATTGCAGACCAACCTAAAATCTGTCTCTAAACTTGGTTAAAAACAGAGGGCTCAGTCACACACATCTTCAGAAGTATGCTTAAGCTGCACCACCAAGCGCCAAGGTGCCTCTGTGGAGTGCAGTCCAAACTCTAATCTCTGAGAGCCCCATTTAGGACATACAATGCAATAGATAAATTGGGAGCAGGCTTACCTGAGGTTGCCCTAAACCTCAAGTGCAGCCCATGGGGTGGAAGGGTCAAAGACCTTGCAATACAGCCTAGACCCCACACCCCAAAAGGAGAGATGCTAGAAAGGCCAGACAAGGTGTCAAATACAATCCTGGCTTGCAATGTGCTCCTCAATCTCAGTTTACTACACTAGCCCCTCGATTCAAAGAGCAAAAGTTAATTGATTTCGGATCGAGAATCGTAAGTTTGGGTGGGTGTTAGTCATTTTTTCCTGTTTTTTTGGCCATTTCCGACTCGCACGAGCCTACGTACGAATGCGTATATGCTCTTACGATCTTCGCAAGTTCGTTCCTAAATTTTAGGATCAAAACGTAAAACTTAGGATCAAATCCTAAAACTTAGGATCAAAACGTAAAACTTAGGATAATCGGATGTGTTTAGGTGTGATTTAGAGAACAGTTTTCAAACCTCTAAATACGTTTTAAAAGAAAGCCACTGCCGACACCTTTTAGCAGTCGGATTGCTGTTCTTGAACAGGTTTTTTGGCTATGTGGAGGAGTCTGCGCGTCTTGAGCTCCAATGAACTGCATGTATCAGCATGGCCGAGGCCATAAATTGTATAGCAATGCATACCTGATTCATGTATGCCTTATAAAAGCATTTTAATGTGGACCTTAATTAGTCCTTTGCATGTAAACCTTTATTTTGCAATATATTTGCGTTAATTAAAGAAACTTATGTCCTTTGGTATTTATTTTTAAATTGATGTACTAGAATAATATTTTTAGATTGCATTTATTGGTGTAGTTGTTTACTTTTGCTTTGTTTAATTATTTAAGCACATCTTTGGTCAGATGCATCACACTTACTGAGGAGAGGAGAGCGGGATAAAGTGCAGGATGTGGGTTACTGCTGTATTTTGCACAGACACAGCAGAGCTGGGGGCACGGAAAGGTCAGAAATCAAAGAATGCAGAGCAACACAGTCACAAGGCCCTTTCTGTTTGCAGGCTGCCCGATAATACCTGAGCCGCCATCTTGGCTGTTTCTAGACTCATAACATGCAGAAGTTGCTGGGTGTTTTTTTATATTTGAGAGCAATCTGTATGTAGAGGGTGTGGGTAACCACACACAAAATTTTAAGTTGTACCATTTGAAGCCAAAATATTAAAATTAAATCCACAAGTAAAAAATGCAAGTTAACTAAAAATTAAACAAAGTAAGATTTACTTATGCAAATGCATTCATTAATGGTTGGTTACTACAAAATGAATGAAATAAAGAAAAATAAAAAACCAAATATTTAGAATGCACTTTAATGAGGTAAGTTTGTAGTGCGCAGCCGCAAGATCAGAAGGATTTACGTCCAGACAAAAAAGGAAAAAGGGCAAAACCAATGTTGCAACCTGAGAAATGAAACGGAAAATTCAGGATGGAAACTGACATAGGTCTGATTCGCGAACTGCCATACGAACGGACCTAAATTTTAGGATAGAAACGTATTATCTTATAGAATCACTCGCAAGTTCATACGAGCGCACGAGCGTTCGGGAAAAATAGGATGATCGGCACCAAAATCAAAGCTGTTACATGTTTCTTTGAATCGACCCTAAGATGTCAGAACCAGAGAAACACAATTGATGTCACAAAGCAAAGATCTGCTAGCAGATAGTGCGCCCAACAGACGAACTGCTTTTAGCTGGTGCACACAGAACAACTAATTTAGCATTGCCTTACACAGTGTACTCCAACTCAAACTACAAGTCAACCAAATAGACACAATAGGGCATACATCCATTTTGCTGCATTCAACAGCGTCCTTTCATACTTAGCTACAGCCATGAATTGAGTGCACCAGGGTCACATATTTGCCATCTTCCTCCTCCCTGCTAGCGCAAAAGAGAAATGCTAATTTGCTTGGGGAAAGGCGTTAACACATGCTGCTCCACGCTAGTGGACATTTCCAGTTTGTTTGCCATCTTCCTCCTCCCTGCTCACTGTAAATCAGAAACGCACATTCGTTTTTAAAAAACTGTTAACACATTCTGCTGCTCGCTAGGGCCTGGTGGAAAGCACAGTTCTTGCCACTTATCCCAAAAACAGAAATAATCATTTGTGCCTGCTGGGCATAGCCAGTCTCTGTGTCTTCGGCACAGTCTGAGGGCATGTCTGGAACTTTGAGCACCAATAGCGTTTGCTCTGACTCTTTCATCCAATGTAGTATGCAGAGATTGTGTAGCACACAGCAAGCCAGGATGATCTTTGACAAATGCTAATTTGCTTGGGGAAAGTCGTTAATGCATGCTGCTCCGCACTAGTGGGTGTTTCCAGTTTGTTTGCTATGTTCCTCCTCCCTGCTTACTGCAAATCAGAAACGCTAATTTATCTGCCGCATGCTAGAGGGCATTTCCAGCTTGTTTTCCATCTTCCTCCTTCTTGTTCTGCGCAAATCAGAAATGCTAATCTGATTTTGAAAAGCCAGTAAAGCTATTGGTAGCATTGTCAGGTTGTGCCACCCCATAAATGTGGAGCAAGTTCAGGCCTTGATTGCTGCTTTTGGACTCAAGGCGTTGTCATTCTGTTTGTTTGGGTTAGTTAGGAGGAAGACTGACAGTATGGTACATGGGAAGTGAGCAAGGTGATCCCCTTCTGGCTGCAGCCCTATAGGTTTGGCTCGTGGGCTTACTGGGGATCTACCCGGATCTGGGTTCGCTACTTGGTTGCCTTGCCCGAAACCGCTAATTTGCTATCCGGTGTGGTGTGCAGCCCCACACATCTGCTGAAGAGGAGCTTGGTACCAGTGGAGTTGCTACAGGAGGTGCTGAGGGTTTCAGCAAGCCACCTATCAAGCGTGAGCCAGAATTCAACCTGAAGGATAACATAATGCGGGTGCAACTCACCCTTGCCAAGAATGAATGCACCCAAATCTGCAAAGGGGATTTCTGAGACCCTCAGTTGCATGGCTGCGCATCAGTGGACTACCGCAGCTACCAAGAAACACTATCACACAATGCACAGGGTGTTCATGAAGAAAAGGGAAGCAACCTTCTAATCGTAGTGCCAGGTACATGACCTTATGCTGAAGCCCGATATTCCTGTATATCAGCTGCATTGGGGGGAATGTGCAGGATGGCACCACAGAATTGGCTGAAAGTCCTTTTGCTACAATGTCCTGTTTGGGTTAGCATGTGTGTGTTCATACTTTGTTTACTCACTAGCTACGGATGTGGATTCTGCCTCAGATTAGGATGAGCCCACAGACTCACAACCTGGCATCATGTAATTTCTTATTTTTTCCACTGTGTTCATAGGTCCCAGTCAGCAAGGCAACCCCAGGAGCAGCCTTATTTGTCTGCAGCCAAGCTCACCCAGGCTGCAAATGCACACCTGTGAAGATGGTTCAAATGTGTCCCCTGATGGGCCCTAGGACTATGCTGGTTAGTGTTCTCACACTCTCTCATGTAATTTCTTTATTTTTCCACTGTGTTCATAGGCCCCTGTTATACAACAGAATTTTGAGATATAAATGAATACATTTTATTGAAAAAATTAGATGGCATAAGCTTTAATTTGCTGACTTAAATTTTATAAGAAGTGTATTTCCTTTTTTGCTGACATGACTTCTTTGTGATCAAGAAACTACTGTTGTTAGGCACTTACCTCATCGCCGTTCCTGGTCCCGCGGCGCGCTGTCAGGTGGCTCCCGGCGGGCTGCTGTCCTGCTGTCCCCGGGTCCGCCGTCTCCTCAGCGCCGTCGTGGGGTCCGGGGGCTGGCGGCGCGGGACGCTGCTGGAGCCGGTGTTGCGGCGTGCTCCGCGCGGCTGCGCGGGCCTGCCATTCTGTCCGGGGATGCGGCGCTTCCCCCTCCTGGCGGGGGCGCGCCCGACACTCAACGTGCTCGCGCGCGCGCGCGAGCACGTCTCCTTTATGCCTCCCGGCGGCGCTTCCCCCAGCGCGCCCGCCGGGGGCAAGTTCAAAGTATCCAGTCTCTGGCTGGATCCTGGGATTGAGCCCAGGGACTGGTCGGCCTGTCTGGCCTGGGCCGTCCAGCTCCTGGGACCTATCCCATGATCCGGTGTTGCACCAATCACCCAGGTTCCCTCCAATTTCCCTTTTCCCCAATGGCCAGCATTTATTATAAAGCCCTTCGGCTCCGGGTTCCCAGTGCCCGTTATAGCCTCTGGGTTCTGGATGTGTGTTAAAGTGTCTCCTGTTATAATTCGGCTTTTGGACCTCGACTTCCCTTGCTCGCTGCCTGCCCTGACCCTTCGCTTGCCCGACTACGATTCTGCCTGACCCCTCTGATACCTCGCACCGTGACCTCCTGGATTTTGACCTCGGCTCGTTTGACTACTCTTTGTTACCTCCTTCGGATACCTCGCCCTGTGACCTCCCGGTTTGACCTCGGCCTGTACTTGGACTTCTGCCATCCGGCATCCTCATTCGGGACTCCCTGCCGTTCATCAGTCTCCACCTTAAGCTGGTATCCTTTGCGCCCTATAAGTCCTGGGGGCAACCGACTGGGAGAGGCATTACCCGTGTCTCCTACAAGCGGGGGCTTGTCTATAGGCAGAAGAGGCGGTGGAGATTGGGGGATACCAGCTCAAGACAGACGGGTGTTCGGTACAGTCCTGACAGTATAACGGGCCAGAAGAATGGACCAAATCCTGGAACAGGTGCAAGCCTTAACAGCGGCGGTAGAGCACCTGGCTCATCGGGTTGCGGCCCAGGAGAACCGTCCTGCTCCTAACGTCCCCAGTCCTCAGGGGGCTCCGGCCGCAATGTTTGTGGAACCAAAAATTCCACTCCCGGAAAAATTTCACGGCGACAGGGCAAAATTTGCCAACTTCCGGGACTCTTGCAAATTGTACTTCCAGCTCCGTCCTGTCTCTTCAGGGTCACAAGAGCAGCGGGTCGGGTTGATTATCTCCCTCCTTCAAGGAGACCCTCAGTCCTGGGCCTTTAGTTTGTCATCCCAGGATCCAGTTCGTCTCTCTGTGGACAGTTTTTTTTCCGCGATGGAGGTTCTTTATGATGATCCCGACAAAGGGGCCACAGCTGACGCTAAGTTGCGTACTCTTCGCCAGGGACGCCGTCCAGCCGAAGATTATTGCCCGTCGCTGGGCAGTAGACTCCCGCTGGAACAATCCTGCCCTCTGCGGCCAATTCCGGCTTGGATTGGCTGAATCCGTCAAGGACACCTTGGTGAACTATCCGGAACCTCAGACCCTAGACGAGTTAATGCACCTCGCCATTCGCATTGACCGTCGGCTTCGGGAAAGACGCCAAGAAAAAGGGTCGCATGCTGAGACAGCTTCAAGGTCTGAGGCCCCAGTAGCACAATCTTCAGAAGAGCCCATGCAACTGGGTGCCACAAGGCTCACCGAAGTCGAGAGACGTCGACGCTTATCCGAGGGGCTATGTCTGTACTGTGGTGGAACCGGCCATATGGTCAGACTATGCCCAAAGAAGCCGTCGGGAAACTCCAGAGCCTAGGGGGTTTCGAGGGGGCCCTCCTAGGCTGTAAGGTATCACCTCAAGTATCGTCTCCAGTTCTTATTCCAGTTCAGATAAAGATTAATTTTAAATTTCTGAATTTAAAGGCTCTCATAGACTCCGGAGCAGCCGGGAACTTCCTTGACTCTGAGTTAGCTCAGAGTTTAGGAATTACGCTCCAGTCCTTGCCCACTCCCATCCGGGTCTCTGCCATTGACGGCACACCTGTGGCTGGAGGTTTAGTTCAGTTCAGAACCCTTCCCGTACACTTCAAGGTGGGAGCTAATCACTCTGAAGTAATTAGTTTTTTGGTCTTGAGTATGCCTAGCACCCCTTTAATTCTGGGATTGCCATGGTTACGGGAGCACAATCCCCAAATTGATTGGGTCTCAGGGCAAATCATAAAGTGGGGGCACCAATGCTTTCAGAATTGTTTGAAACTCCCGGTCAGGGTTGCGCAACTGTCCCCAGCTGGAATTCCCACTCCGTACTTAGAATTCGCCGACGTCTTTTCTGAAAAGGCGGCGGACAAACTTCCTCCCCATAGACCATGGGATTGCCCTATTGAACTACTCCCCGGTACCATGCCTCCGAGGGGAAGAATATTTAATTTAACCCGAGCTGAAACCATCGCCATGCGGGAATATATTGTGGAAAACCTAGAGAAGGGGTTTATTCGACCATCATCCTCCCCGGCAGGAGCAGGGTTCTTTTTTGTAGAAAAGAAAGATGGGGGGCTCCGCCCCTGTATTGATTATCGGGGTTTAAATAACGTCACTGTTAAAAATAAGTATCCCCTGCCACTTATTGAGGGGTTATTTACACAGGTGGTTGGGGCGCAGGTGTTTTCCAAACTCGACCTTCGGGGGGCCTATAACCTCATCAGAATTAGGCAGGGGACGAGTGGAAAACGGCCTTCAATACCCTTGAGGGGCACTATGAGTATTTGGTAATGCCATTTGGTTTGTGCAATGCCCCCGCGGTCTTTCAAAGTTTCGTAAACAAAATTTTTAGGGACTATCTTGGCCGTTTTGTGGTCGTTTATTTAGACGACATTCTGATTTTTTCTTCATCCCTGGAAGAACATCGCAAACATGTGCGAATTGTATTGCAAAAACTCAGGGAAAATTGTTTATATGCCAAGTTAAAGAAGTGTCAATTTGAGGTATCTGAGGTTCCGTTTCTCGGCTATATTATTTCTAAGTCTGGTCTGTCCATGGATCAGTCTAAAGTGAAGGCAGTCTTAGAATGGGAGCAGCCCAAGGATCTGAAGGGCCTGCAGAGGTTCCTGGGCTTCGCTAATTTTTATAGAAGGTTCATTAAGAACTTTTCTTCTCTAGTAACTCCATTGACTAATCTTACCAAGAAAAGCGGGTATCCCTCAGTTTGGCCAGTTCAAGCCGTTCAGGCCTTTGAGAATCTGAAAAGAGTCTTTAGCTCCGCCCCGGTCTTAGTTCACCCGGATGAGCAATCACCCTTCTTTGTGGAGGTGGATGCTTCGGAATTTGCAGTGGGGGCGGTTTTGTCACAATATCATGGGTCACCTGAACGCCTTCATCCATGTGCTTTCTTTTCCAAGAAGTTCTCTGGGGCCGAGAGAAATTATGATATTGGCAACAGAGAATTATTGGCTATCAAGCTAGCCTTCCAGGAATGGAGACACTGGCTGGAGGGGGCTCAGTACCCAGTTACGGTCTTTACGGATCATAAAAATCTGGAATACATTCAATCTGCAAAAAGACTAACTCCAAGACAGGCTCGCTGGTCCTTGTTCTTTTCCCGGTTTAACTTCTCAATCACCTATAAACCTGGGTCCAAAAATGTTAAAGCGGATGCCCTGTCTCGGAGTTTCTCTGTCCCTAACTCGCCCGAAAGAGTGGATATTCCCATCTTACCCCACTCCCTGGTGGTAGCCGCCATCCAACCCCAACTTCCTGATCTAGCTCGGTTCCAAGCCGAAGCTCCACCTGAAAAACCTGAATCTGTCCAGTTTGTACCCTCTCTTTACCGCACTGCCTTTTTGTCTCATTTCCATGATACTAAAACAGCGGGTAATCCGGGGGTCAAGAAAACTATTGCTCTATTGACGTGCCAAGTTTGGTGGCCATCCATGAGAAGGGACGCTCAGAATTTTGTCTTAGCCTGTAAAGTCTGTGCTCGGAGTAAGTCTTTAAGACATTCTCCTGAAGGCCCACTTCTACCGTTGCCCACTCCTGCCTCCCCATGGACCCATCTGGCCATGGACTTTGTTACTGATCTTCCCCCTTCCCAGGGATATACAGTTATTTGGGTAGTAGTGGACCGCTTTAGCAAGATGGCTCATTTTATCCCTTTAAAAAAACTTCCTTCAGCTCAAATATTAGCTCAACTCTTTGTCACTCACATTTTTAGAATTCATGGTATTCCTGTAGATATTGTTTCGGATAGGGGGGTCCAATTTGTCTCCCGTTTTTGGAGGGCCTTCTGTTCTAAGTTGGGTTTCACCGTCTCTTTATCCTCGGCTTTCCATCCTCAATCGAATGGACAAACCGAAAGAACTAACCAATCTTTAGAACAGTACTTGCGTCGTTTTACGGCCGATACTCAGACGGACTGGGCCTTCTTCCTACCGTTTGCTGAATTTGCATTAAACAACGCTTCACATTCTTCCACGGGGGTTTCTCCCTTCCATTGCGTCTATGGCAAGGACCTGAAGTTTTCTGCCCTTTCAGACCAACCCTCTAGAGTTCCCTCCGTGGATGAATGGCTGTCCAAATGGCCAGGGGAATGGAATAAGATCCAGCAACATCTAACTAAGGCTGTTCTTCAACAGAAAAAGTTTGCAGATCGCAAACGTTCTTCTAACCCTAGTTATGAGGTGGGAAATTGGGTTTGGCTTTCAACCAAGAACTTAGCCTTACGCCAGTCCTCCGCTAAGTTAGGGCCTAAATTTATCGGCCCCTTCCCCATAACACGGAAAATCAATCAGGTTACGTATCAGTTAGCCCTCCCTTCTTCCATGAAAATTTGTAAATCTTTTCACGTTTCACTTCTTAAGCCTGCAAGAAACCATGAACCCAATAATTCCCCTGGACCTGTGTTAGTCGATGGGCATCAGGAATTTGAGATTTCCCGCATTCTTGACTCCCGCCTGTTTAGAAACTCTCTTCAGTATTTAATTGACTGGAAGGGGTACGGCCCGGAAGAAAGATCTTGGGTTCCGGCCAGAGAAGTTCATGCGCAGAATTTGGTGAAGAGATTTCACAGAGAGAATCCTTTGAAACCCAGCTTGGAGGGTCCAGTGGCCCCTCCTCAGGGGGGGGGTAATGTTAGGCACTTACCTCATCGCCGTTCCTGGTCCCGCGGCGCGCTGTCAGGTGGCTCCCGGCGGGCTGCTGTCCGGCTGTCCCCGGGTCCGCCGTCTCCTCAGCGCCGTCGTGGGGTCCGGGGGCTGGCGGCGCGGGACGCTGCTGGAGCCGGTGTTGCGGCGTGCTCCGCGCGGCTGCGCGGGCCTGCCATTCTGTCCGGGGATGCGGCGCTTCCCCCTCCTGGCGGGGGCGCGCCCGACACTCAACGTGCTCGCGCGCGCGCGCGCGCGCGAGCACGTCTCCTTTATGCCTCCCGGCGGCGCTTTCCCCAGCGCGCCCGCCGGGGGCAAGTTCAAAGTATCCAGTCTCTGGCTGGATCCTGGGATTGAGCCCAGGGACTGGTCGGCCTGTCTGGCCTGGGCCGTCCAGCTCCTGGGACCTATCCCATGATCCGGTGTTGCACCAATCACCAATCACTCCCCAATGGCCAGCATTTATTATAAAGCCCTTCGGCTCCGGGTTCCCAGTGCCCGTTATAGCCTCTGGGTTCTGGATGTGTGTTAAAGTGTCTCCTGTTATAATTCGGCTTTTGGACCTCGACTTCCCTTGCTCGCTGCCTGCCCTGACCCTTCGCTTGCCCGACTACGATTCTGCCTGACCCCTCTGATACCTTGCACCGTGACCTCCTGGATTTTGACCTCGGCTCGTTTGACTACTCTTTGTTACCTCCTTCGGATACCTCGCCCTGTGACCTCCCGGTTTGACCTCGGCCTGTACTTGGACTTCTGCCATCCGGCATCCTCATTCGGGACTCCCTGCCGTTCATCAGTCTCCACCTTAAGCTGGTATCCTTTGCGCCCTATAAGTCCTGGGGGCAACCAACTGGGAGAGGCATTACCCGTGTCTCCTACAAGCGGGGGCTTGTCTATAGGCAGAAGAGGCGGTGGAGATTGGGGGATACCAGCTCAAGACAGACGGGTGTTCGGTACAGTCCTGACAACTGTACTGAGAAATGACTGTTTACTATCTATTGTAAGGTCTTGTTGAATTAGGCTTACCTCTGCTGTCAGTGTCTTGTGTTGTGTATTAACCTTGACACTGGAGGCCTACCCATTGTCAGTATATTTAATTAAGTTTACACTGTTGACTGTAATCTGCTGCTACAATCTCTGATGCAATGGAGAATGTTCTCTTTAAGGAATCTTGCAACACTTGGGAGGGGAACCCACTCGGGTATGGGTTAATGATCAGCTTCTTTGAAAAGATGAATGACTTAGCAAAATCTGCTGTTCAGACCCTTTAAAAAGAAGCATTTAGGTAAAGCAAATAGTGCCACAAGTAAGCTACCATTTGGGTGCCAAGGACCTGCCTTAGGTGTGCAAAAGGAGGGTACCATTCCCATTTAAGTCCCGGTAGGAAAGGTGATATAAACTGAGTGGTTAGACTATGCTAGTGGGTGAATGAAGGAGCTACACTACCTGTGTCAAGAGAAATACTGTAGTGTTGTATTCCTACGAATACCTTGGGCCTGATACAGAGCTTCCTCTGAACTGACCTTAAAACCCTCCGATTGTCCGGGGCTCCCGTTTGAATCGTGGCTCAAATGTGATGCAGAGCCTCCGTCGGAATGGCTCCCTAACTGATCCGTCAATTTCACTTTACTCGGAGCTTTTTTTGCTCTCTCGGGTGCCTTCAATTTGATCGGGGCTCCCGTTCACGTTCACACGGGCGGCCCGTTTTTCCCTGATTTTTCCTGGCTTTTTGAACGTACCTGCTTGCTTTCCGTCGTATTTGACCTTCCATTTTGGTGGTTTTAGCAAGTATACTTACATCTCCATGGCTCTTCAGTTGCATATCTGGCTACACGCAATCGCACATCCCTCAAACTCCATTGGAATATACATATGGCCACAAATGCAAATTTGACACACATCTTTTTGTTTTTTTTGTGGGGGTTTCCTTGTCCTTAATGCATACCTTAATCATCTAGTAGTTCCTTCTTCCTTGTCCTTAATGCATACCTTAATCATCTAGTAGTTCCTTCTTCCTTGTCCTTAATGCATACCTTAATCATCTAGTAGTTCCTTCTTCCTTGTCCTTAATGCATACCTTAATCATCTAGTAGTTCCTTCTTCCTTGTCCTTAATGCATACCTTAATCATCTAGTAGTTCCTTCTTCCTTGTCCTTAATGCATACCTTTATTGTTTGTGTATTTTTATGTTTTAGTATGTATTTATTAGTTAATTTTTTTTTTTTTTTAAATAAAAACATTTTTGTTTTTAAAACGAAAAAAAAACATATTTACATTTTGTAACAAAAAAATTAAAATTAGGCCTCGGGGTCTGTAGCCTGTTTTCTTTGATCTGTGAATGAAAAACAACATTACTTTAGCATTGTTTTTTGTTTTTTTGTTTTTTTTTTTTGTTTGTGCACTTTTTAAATCGGACCTTCTGCGTGATTTAATGCCAAACTCTTCAGAAACGTTTCCACAGCATCTTAAACTAATATATATACATTTTTTAGTCAATCAATTATTATTCTTTCCCCCACTGGGCTGCAACTCAGTCCCAGAATTTAGTATACGTGCAACGCCATGTTGACTCAGTAAGCATCACACTTAATGAGGAGAGGAGAGTGGGATAAGGTACAGGGGGTGGGTTATAGCTGTGCTTTGCTCACACGCAGGTGGGGCGGAACCGTATATTCCATTCATGGGCTGAAATACAAACACAATCATTAAACCACGGCCAGGCGAGGCCAGGGTTATAGGTGCATTTACATTTTCAACACTTACATGGGAAATGTTTGGCGAAGTACCGCCTCACCCGGGGCTTATGCCTTCTTTTTAAATCAGACCAGTGTTGGGCGATCTGGGTGAAGGTATAGGTGGTTTCGGATCGGCGTTCTATCGATTCCACCACCTCCAGGGCCACCAAGTAAATAGTGTGGGATCTGTCAGGCGAGATATTCAACAAATCAAAAGGAAATTTGGGGACCTGAAATACTACAGTAAAAAAAAAATGGACATGCGCCGTCAGCAGAGGTAAAGGGCAAATTAAATGCATTTTTAGTTGCATGGTTAAAAGGATGTAACACTTATTAGGTGTAATTTAATCTTCCCCAGCCAACAGACAGGGGGTGTAGCAGAGGTAAAGGGCAAATTAAATGCATTTGTAGTCGCATGGTTAAAAGGATGTAACATTTATTAGGTGTGATTTAATCTTCCCCAGCCAACAGACAGGGGGTGGCTTACCCACTAAAATAATCCTTACTCCCGCCGAGGAACATGTATATACATACATACACCCGGCCAGCATCCAGGGCCTGGCAGAGGCACAAGACACAGACCGGAATGTAAGGTCCCAAGGTGAGTCTGATTTTGCCATGACCTATTACAAAAAGTTCCAGAAGGCAGTTGTAAGGACTATACCGGACACCAGTCTGTCTTGAGCTGACAATCCCCAATCTCCACCGCCTCTTCTGCCTATAGACAAGTCCCCGCTTGTAGGAGACGCGGGTAATGCCTCTCCTACTCGGTTACCCCCAGGACTTACAGGGCGCAAAGATTATCAGCTTAAGGTGGAGACTGATGAACGGCAGGGAGTCCCAAGCGAGGATGCCGGATGGCGGAAGTCCGATTACAAGCCGAGGTCAGAGCCGGGAGGTCACGGGGCGAGGTATCAGAGGGGTCAGGCGAAAATCGTGGTCAGGCAGGCAAAAGGTCGGTTCAGGCTAAGGTCGACAACAGGAATCAAACGAGCTTCAATGCTTGGTACTAGGCGCTATAACAGGCAATGACACACTGCAGTGGAAATCCCTTTATAGTGGGAAAACCGGCAGGATTGGACAGTGAGACAGTGGCTGGGATTGGTGCACTTAGGATCTGACGGCAGATTGGAGCACTGGCCCTGTAGTCTGATTGGTGAGCTCTGGGCTGATTGCTCCAGCTGAGCTTCCCAGGCAAACTGCTCAGAGCTGCACCTTCTAGACTTTGTTCTCTTAAACAGCCTCCGGTGGCCATTCTGAGTATTGCACCCCCGGAAGACATGAGCTGACTGTAAAGGCCAGCAAGCACAAGCTGAGCGACAACGGGCAAGGGGGGAGGACTTACTCGGCGACACACGCGCCGCTGGGGATGGCATCGGAGGCAGAGGCAGCTGCTGGGCAGGAGAAACCCTGGCCAGTTGCCTAGGGACACCACGGGCACGGACTGAAGGCAAGTCATTCCTGACAGTACCCTCCCCTTCACGAGGGGCCTCCGGACCCTCACCAGACTTAACAGGATTATCACCCTGAATGGTTCCGGCGGACTTCAATAAAGATACATGAGGTACCCTCATGGATGGAGAGGCAGACGGACAAATAAGCTCTGAGACTTGGGTTGCTCCAACTGTGATACTATAGCAATGTTCTGCACAGTGCGGGCTCCATCCTGTCAATTCCCCAGTTTCCCAATCAAAGGTAGGGTTGTGCACCTTTAACCAGGGGAACCCTAAGACAACCGGGGCTTCAGGGCTGTCTAAGACAAAAAATTCAAGGTTCTCAGAATGGGAAGGTCCCACAACTAGGTTAATTAAAGGGGTTTTGGAGGTGACAGTTCCTCTAGGAACAGGAGTATTGTTTACTGCCAAAATCTGAAGGGGCTTCCCAAGGGGGATTAAGGGAATGCCTAAGGCGGCTACTATGGATTTATCCAAGAAGTTGCCAACTGCTCCGCTATCGACAAAAGCAGAGATGGATTTCCTGGACAACTCCCAACCCACAGTAGCAGGTAACAACATTTTATTTCTATGAAGGGAAGTTACCTGACCGTCCTGACAAACTTTCTCTATCTTGTCAGGACGTTGCAATCCTGCCAAAGGTCTTTTATTGGGGCAGGTCCTAACCAGGTGACCTGAAACCCCGCAGTACATGCATAGGCCTAAGGTGCGACGTCTACTCTTTTCAGCCGGGGAAAGGTGAGTAGCACCAAGTTGCATAGGCTCTTCTGGGGGCGAAGATGAGACAACACCCATAGAGGATGACTCCTGGTGGGAAGATTCCCAGAAGTGAGAGTGATTCTTCTCTATATGTCTCTCCCGTAGCCGTCTGTCAATTTTAATGGCCATAAGCATGAGTTCATCCAGGCTTTTAGGGTAAGGAAAATTTGTTAGAACATCCTTAACACCTTCTGAAAGACCAATTCTATATTGACTACAGAGAGCAGGATCATTCCAACGGGATTCAATCGCCCAGCGGCGGAATTTGGCACTATATTCCTCTGCTGAGTGTTTCCCCTGTTTCAGGCTTCGAAGCCTGGCATCAGCGGTCGAAGTCCTGTCAGGGTCCGAATATAGGATCTCCATAGCGGAGAACAAGGCTGAGACAGATTGCAAGGGCTCATCTGTGGGCGCTAAGCCAAACGCCCAGGACTGTGGATCACCCTGGAGCAGAGAGATAACCAGGCCCACCCTCTGCATTTCTGTGCCTGAAGAGTAGGGCCGTAGTCTGAAATAAAGTTCACAGGAGTTCTTGAAGTTGGAGAATCTTGTACGATCCCCATCAAATTTCTCAGGAAGGGGAACCTTCGGTTCAACAGGAGGTGAGGATACAGGTGGTGCAGGCAGCTGGCGATTTTCTTGATCAGCCACACGTTGGGCCAGCTGGTTAATGGCGGTAGCCATGGCCTGCACTTGTTGTACAAGTTCTTCCATATCAATTTTTGGGCCTGTTATAATGTAAGGACTATACCGGACACCAGTCTGTCTTGAGCTGACAATCCCCAATCTCCACCGCCTCTTCTGCCTATAGACAAGTCCCCGCTTGTAGGAGACGCGGGTAATGCCTCTCCTACTCGGTTACCCCCAGGACTTACAGGGCGCAAAGATTATCAGCTTAAGGTGGAGACTGATGAACGGCAGGGAGTCCCAAGCGAGGATGCCGGATGGCGGAAGTCCGATTACAAGCCGAGGTCAGAGCCGGGAGGTCACGGGGCGAGGTATCAGAGGGGTCAGGCGAAAATCGTGGTCAGGCAGGCAAAAGGTCGGTTCAGGCTGAGGTCGACAACAGGAATCAAACGAGCTTCAATGCTTGGTACTAGGCGCTATAACAGGCAATGACACACTGCAGTGGAAATCCCTTTATAGTGGGAAAACCGGCAGGATTGGACAGTGAGACAGTGGCTGGGATTGGTGCACTTAGGATCTGACGGCAGATTGGAGCACTGGCCCTGTAGTCTGATTGGTGAGCTCTGGGCTGATTGCTCCAGCTGAGCTTCCCAGGCAAACTGCTCAGAGCTGCACCTTCTAGACTTTGTTCTCTTAAACAGCCTCCGGTGGCCATTCTGAGTATTGCACCCCCGGAAGACATGAGCTGACTGCAGCACAAGCAAGCAAGCAAGCACAAGCTGAGCGACAACGGGCAAGGGGGGAGGACTTACTCGGCGACACACGCGCCGCTGGGGATGGCATCGGAGGCAGAGGCAGCTGCTGGGCAGGAGAAACCCTGGCCAGTTGCCTAGGGACTCCACGGGCACGGACTGAAGGCAAGTAATTCCTGACAGCAGTGTTATGCTACACAACACACTGTACTTGGCCATTTACCTAATCTTCCTATCTACATTCTAAGGACCAAGTCAACAGGACACACCAGGCCCCAAACCCCTGCGTTAGCACCGAGGCCAAGGGCACACCAGGCTTCTACACCACAAACCCAAATTGTGGATTGCGATGAGGTAAGTCAATGGTCCTTGGTGTGTACTTTTAACATTGATATTTGAGAGCTTTTGTGGACAGAAATAAACTAAAAGGATGCTATATTTCTTTACAGACCACAGGAAGCCCACCCATCATCGACCATATACGAGATTTGGAGGAGGACACCCCACATATGTCACTAACCACTACTGAACCAGTGGCAGCAACGCAGTCAACCCCGGCACAGCCACCACATCCACAACCACCTTCTGAACCAGAACCAACCACCCATCCCACTGCTCCAACCCAGTCTAGACGCCATATTTCCCAAAGAAGGCAACTTCAAATTTTGGAGGAAACATGGAGGCAGGAAAATATAGCCTTTGCTGCGACAACACAGCAATTCAATGAGACTGTGTGCACCCAACTCACAAACCTCAACGCCCAATTAGAGGTATTAAACAGAAATATCTCTGCCCTATCCAGCCATATGGGTGAGATTAATCAAAGCCTGGCCCACATTGCAGCCAATTTGCAGGCACAACATCATTCCTCGTCACCATGAAAACCAACATACCACTAATTTGTGGGGAAAACATTTTCTGACCCCACGTGTAATTTTTCTTTTGGTCCCAAATAAACAAATGACAAAACAAAATTTGTTTGTAAAATAAAAAAAAAATAAATAAAAAAAAATAAAAAAATTTGTGGTCTCTGAAAAAACACTAAACACTAGTTGTGCACGTATGGTTTGCGCGGTGCCACTTTGGGTGCAAGAAAAAGGAGGGGTGGGGAGGGCTGAAACTAAAGGTGGTGGAGTAGCCCACAAGCCATGATTAGGTTTAGGAACGTTGCAGGCGTCTATTGTAGTGCCCCCCCAGTCTCATCAAGACAACGGAACCTCATCTTCAAGAGAACAAAGCCTCGCTCCAACACAGAGCGAGTCCTCCTGGGGGCAGTATTGTAGCGCTCCTCTGCCTGTGAAGATCGGTGCAGGATGGGGGTCTTCATCCAGGGGACCAAAGGATAGGCAGAGTCTCCTGCCCTAAAACCCAAAAACAAAAAATTAAAAAAAAGGTGTGCATTGCAACAATAGAAAAGAGGGACAAATAGGTGAGCGGGGTAGGGTGGGAGGAAAGGACATTTGTAATGAGACTACATGCACATCCAACCTGTACTCTCATTAAAAAAGTCTGGGGTATACTACTTACATAAGAGGGCAAGAACATGACGCAATAGGGTACAATCACTTAACCCATTTAATTTGTAGCTCAATAATTAGGCTCCAAATATACTATGAAAATATGTACCAAATAGTGGGTTAAGGGAAAAAACACAGTCAGACAGGGTGCGTAACCAATACAAGTTTCAAACACATACCCAGTAGCCAGCCACCAAAAAGATCGCCAGATTTGAATCGCTCATGTAGGCAGGAATTCCTAGGCAGGGAAAGCCAGCAAAACGACTCCCAAAAACCAAATCAGGGCCAGCCAGTGCCTGCACATTTATGCTATGTCCCATCTTCCAATTCCTGCACACAGGCAATAAAAAAAAAATTAGGGAGACCCTGTAAAAAGGACCCCCAAAAAAACCACCTAAAATATATCAAATACTCATGCCATCGATGTCCAAAGGCGTGCGGTGCAGCCTGGTTTCTGCCATACTCAGCAGGACAAGACCGCGGAGCTGGCGCCGCTGATGTGCTCCAAAAGAGGACTGCATATTATTGCCCTAGTGCAAATACGGCTGCTCTGACTTGCCGTAAGTGAAGGCTCGGCGGCCCCGTTTTATTAGGGTGATTTCAATCGGAAATCAAGGCTCTGCATCACTGAAAAAAACGGACCAATGAACGAGGCGTCCGTTTTCCCGGGAAACAGCCTCGTGCGAGCCGACAATCGGAAAGGCGGCTGAGCGCACACCTGAGCGCATAAGCGCACACTAAAATCAACGTAGCACCCTTTCCTGACCCGATCAAAGCCCAAAACCAACGGGAAAACACACGGGAGAGCTGAACGGGGAGGCTCTGCATCAAGACACTTGTCTGTCGCCTACCCTTCTTCTGAGGCTGATGAACCTCACAGACAATGGTTGTTTCTGTGATGAGAAAATATGAATCTCACTAGGTTTTAAGCTATTTATTACTGAGTGGTAACGTTTTCTTGTATTTTTATTTATTTATATTACTTTTGCTAGTTTTATTTTCTGTTAATAAGTATATTATATATTCTTTTTATATCTTGTTTATAATGGATATACAAGTTGAAAGGATGCACACCACACAAAAGTTATGCTTAGGCTCAAATAAAGTGTATTATTTACAATAAGTACAAACAACAATCAATCAATAAACATAGAAAAGGATACAGAATGGCCAAATCCATAGGTGTAATTATGGTCCATAATCCTTAGAAGACTAGTGCACCTCATGAGAAAAAAGAAAGATATATCCAGTAACCGTACAAAAAGATATATACTGCTATGATAAGGTAATAAATAATTACCAGGAATGATGAGATATCAAAGAGGTGCTACTTAGGGTCCTCCTGAGAGTCAGAGTCAGAGTCAAAATCAGCCAACCATACAGTGCAAAATAACAAAGCATCAGTACCAAGGATGACAATTGAACAGCATGAACATGATATACAAGACAAAACAATTTACCCGTGTTGCAGTGAGCGGATCGCTATGTAAGTGCCAACGTTTCAGGGCTGTAAGCCCTTTTCTCAAGGCAGCGATGATCTATGTAGCTGTTTACCTTGTTTATATGCTGCTGCTTCCCCCCTGTAAAAGATGCTAATAATGTTCCTAAAGTGGATCTAAATCCAATTAAGGGATATCGTTTAGCAAGATCATGATGGCCCCAGAATAAACTGAATTTTTTGGGGGAAGCCAGGCAACCTTTCATATGGGTGTCTAAAAACATGATTGGGAATGGGCTAGGCCAAAGAAGGTCTAGGCTTGGATGGAACTGAACCCATCTGTTCTAGGAAAAATTTAAGCTAAGGACAGCATCGCTGTAGTTTCCTTAAATCCTGAGTTAACAGTCAGCCACCATCTATAACCCTCAGGAGGATCCTAAGTAGCACTTCTTTGATATCTTATCATTCCCGGTAATTATTTATTACCTTATCATAGCAGTATATATCTTTTTGTATGGTTACTGGATAAATATTTTTTCTCATGAGGTGCACTAGTCTTCTAAGGATTATGGACCATAATTACACCTATGGATTTGGCCGTTCTGTATCCTTTTCTATGTTTATTGATTGGTTGTTGTTTGTACTTATTGTAAATAATACACTTTATTTGAGCGTAAGCATACCTTTTGTGTGGTGTGCATCCTTTCAACTTGTATATCCATTTGTCTGTAGAGGTTGTGGTGGAAACAGCCCTAGAGAGGATAGCACCCACCGCATCTGATACACTTATATTTAGGTGTGCTCTCACCATTTTCTTAATAATATCTTGTTTATAATAAAATAACATTTCTTATTGTTATGCTCTAGATGCTGGTAGTCTACAACAGGCAACAACCCCAGTCCCAACTTGTGGCAAGAGTGGTGGTGATGGAGAGACAAATTAGCGACCTCCAAGGCCAACTGAACAAATAGGTGGAACAGGAACAGCAGGTGACAAAGGGCCCAGGAAGAACAAGCGAAGCTGGAACAGCAGACAGCACTGGCCCAGGTGCAACATCTGGCCATTCTTTCAGCCATCCAAGAGAGCAGGAGGGAAATGTGTCAGTTGCTGCAATTACTAGACCAGCAAATCCTGCAACACAATATTTTTCCAGGCCCTGTTTGCAGCTAGCCCTGGCTTCCAACAACCCTCCTGCTCCCAATGGCCAACCAGCAGCCCTGCCACATTCAGATCTGGATGCATCTAAGCCACTCCTGGCGGATCCACTCCATGATGAGGCAAATTCCTGATCCCTGCTTCTGAGTCATAATTTAATTTCTGTACCTTGTTTGTTTACTCTTGGGGATTGTACCAATACATTTTATTTGGAATACCTACATACCTCCTATTGTGTGGCTTGCTAACGGAAGTCTAAAGGTATTTTTGGTTCTTTGCTCTACAGCAGTAAACTAAACATATCACAATGACCAATGGCCATTGTCGTCCAGAAACACACAAACACACAGTGGTGGCGCCTCCACAATTATGAGTCCCCCCACAAACCAACAAAACAAACAGGGTGGATGACAGTACACTGTTGACTGGCATCTCAGGACTGGGGACTGAAGTAGTGCCTATATGAAGACAAATACCCCGCCCTAAAAAAATTATTGTAAAACACAGATTGGGAAACAGACACAATAAAGCCAAACTTATACAGGCATCTGCAGGAAATGGAGAAGAGGCCCCCTTTTGGGTGCCAGGAAGGCCAGATTCTCAGAGAGACATTGTAAAGTAAGCTGGAGGAAAAAGGTGCACTGGACAAAAGATCAAAATATTTTCTTTTTTTTTTTGCATGGGCAGCTCTATTACTCATTATTTCAGATTCTTTTTCCACAGTGTAGAATCGCAATATTTAACTAATGTAGTGTGAAGTCAAATGCATTTGAAGAATACATGTTTTATTAGATTTATTAGATTTATTTTTATAAAAACAACTGTTCCTGTTTTTTCTGGACTGAACACTAATGATTAACTGAATGCAAAAAGTTATGTCAACAATAATGAAAATCAGAAAATGAACTTCTGAGCACAACAACACAACTCCCATCCCATTTCCCTTTATATGCAGGATCGGCAAGCAGGCATGACTCTGGCCATAAACTCCTGTGGTAATGAATTTCATTCCTACATACATCAATAGCCCATTCCAATTCATTAGCAGAACATATTGAAATTGATTAATTGGAATTTTAATCGGTGTGGGTGGAAATGCATGTCTGCAGTGGGGCAGAAACACATCTGCCATCATTTACCAGATGATCGTTAAACACGAGAATTGAAAAATACTTTAGTTTTCAACTTTTCAACTGATCAAATTAATTTGATTGCAGGATTAAAACAATGAACCCAATGTATAAAGTGCACCATTCTGCATTATTTTGCTGACAATAGCGCCTGCCTTGGAGAGTTCACGTGTTTGTATTTTGTCACTTTTATCTTTCTGTAAGCGTACTGAATGGCACTGAGGAGCAAAACGTCTGTTTGTATATAATTGGCTTGCATGCTTGCTTGGCGCACTAGACCTCTACATATACCTGTAGCTTGTGTGTTTACCTATGGGCTCTTATGCTAGATATAACGGTGGCAGTGAGTTCTACTCTGCTCCGCCCCGCGAGCACTACACTTGGTACTGTATGCCGTATTTGCGCATTTTCAACACATGCTGGAGTTTGGTGGTGAAACTTATAGGCCCTGTTATTTGAAAACACTGTTGCGATTAAAATGTTGCAAACTTTTGTAGAGCATTTAATTCCATTTTTTGTTATTGAGGTTAGATTTATGTATTGGTGTAAACATCTGGAGAAAAAGTGATTTTAGACTATTAAGATGATTTTTAACAATTTGTAAACAAAAAGCAGTTGTTGATATCTATGTCATGCTTTTTGCATTTTGACATGTTACACAATTTTCTTATTTGCATTTTTTTCAATGTTTTTTTTTTATTATAAAACACTTTAATTCTTTTCCTTCAATTGAGCTCTATGGTAGCTCAGGCTTCAACACCACTTCTGACTGCCATAGCTTATACAACAGAGCTGCGCTGTCCCATGTCTGTGTAAGGCATTCTACTCGTCTTAAATTAGCACAGAGTGACACAGTGGTCAAACCATCAGGTTGAGAAGTATAAGACTACAAAAATATAAGACTATATTTAGAATGGAACAAAACCCTAGGGGAGTGGCTCGCCCTGGAGTGGGCAGCCCTGAATTTCAAAAGACTGTAATGAAAAAACACTGAACAGCGCCAGAAAAATACAGCACCAAAGATTTGAAGGAGGAAAAAAAAATCATAAATATGCTGGGGAGCGACGGAAAAACGCCAGTACAAAGTGGCATTTACTTTCGCTAGCATAATCCGCCAGCGGGTCCAACAGGTGCTGACATACGGCCTGATTCAAAACCTTTCTTGCATGCATTTATGCATGTGGTAATGGCCTGTCCTGTATTTGGGCTTTTTTCTGTGTGTGTTGATTCTGTGGCGTTTTTTGGTATGAATAAGCTATTTTGCGGGACTTTACAGTATGTGTACACCCATCCGAGTATTCGTCGTATTATTCCTGTTGATGCCTATATTTTTTGTGTGCGCGAACATCATTTTATGGCCTTACTCTGCACTTGCTCTTATTTGCTCCAGTTTAAGCCCTCTTTTTGCAAGCAGAAACCATTATACGGGCTAATGATGGAGCCCCTTGACGAGTTCTGTGAAGAGTATGAGCATCTGCAGCAGTGGGGGCTGTTAACTATTTACCTTCTAGAGCTTAGACATACCCGCAGTTGCCTGGACATCGATTAGATGTCCGATCAGCAGGTGTTCAAATTGACCCGACTGAACTGACTATCTCTTGAGAAGCTTTACTCAGAGCTGCAGCCATGGTTGGCTCCTGCCACAAGAAAGGGGCATGCAATTGGAGGTAGGACCAATTTGGTTGGCTGCCAATTTATAGCGAATGGCTCCTTCTGTGCCCTGGCTAAATTTCGCAATGGCATGGCTGTCCCGCAGGAGAAATATATCTCTTTTCCTGATAGCATGGCAGCCTGGAAAACGGACAGGTTGAGTTTGAGTTTTTTCAACATTGCAAATATGCCAAGTGTCATGAGCTCCAATGACTGCACGCACGTGCCCCTCGTTCCCCCAGGTGCTCAGGAGTATATGTTTCAGTATGTTTAGGGCCACTATTGTTGCACTTTCTGGCCCCCTCTCCTGTATTTATGCCTTCCATCCCCCTCTCCTGTCTTTTTACTATGCTTGTCTCAGCTCCCCTAAATCAGCTTCCTTGCGTCCTAGTTGTGCCTTTGTCGATTTGTGTTTGATTTCATTGCATTTCCACAGTTTGTTCCACTGTAAAGGTATTTTCCCTTTTTTGTTGTGTTGCTACTTTGTTGTGGATGCCTAGTTTTATCCATGCCCTACATCACTTCTACTGTGCTGTGTGGCTAGTTAAAATAACTGCTCCCTGTAGCTAATCAAACCCCTTGCCCATGCATACTGTCTTATGGTTTGCTTGATTGCTCAGTGGTTTGCCTTAGGCAATACTAAATTGTTGCCTCCTACAAATTGTGTTTCCCACTTGTTCTACTTAGGACTTGTTTTATGCTGTTTGTGTGTTTTGGTAATTAATTGGTGTTAATGTTGTTTTTTTATGTCTTTTCAGGTGATTCGGGTTATCCCCTGCTTTTCTGGATCCTGACTCCCTTTCAAGGGTTCCAGGCAGATGGCCAAGAGGCCTATAACTGGGTCCACCACCGCACTCAGATTGTTGTGGAGCACGCCTTTGGCCTATTAACATTGCAGCTTCAATGTCTGGACCACACAGGGGGCGTTCTCCAATACAAGCCTGACATGGTTGTTCAAATCATGATGGCCTAATGGAGAGGGTGTCGGCATATGTGGAGGAGCCAACCACTTCTGCAGCTCCTGAGATACATGGCCTACTGTATTCCGGTACCCCCGAGCCGCGCTACCCAATCTGTCAGCCAACATTTAGTCGGCAACTCTTTTTTCTTAATTTGTGTTGATGTATTTGTGACTTTTGCCTTGTTTTTGTTTACCCCCTTTTCTGTTTTGGTATGTGCAATGGAAACAGTTAAAACAAGTGGATGTTTGATATCTTTCATTAAGGGCATATGGGTGGGTAAGGGCAACTCAGTACCCAAAATTCAGCAAAATAAATGTTTGCAAGGGCAACTCAGTGCCCAAAATTCAGCAAAATAAATGTTTGCCCCTCACTAAAAACAAAAGATTTCCCCCCAAAAGTTCATCAGCCATGATTAGGGTAAAGTGGCCTGGTTTACACTCTCTGCTGGCGCATACTGGCATATTGCTGGTTTGCCACCACCATTTCAGCCAAAAAGCAGTACCTCCAACATTTGGTTGTGGCGTCGTTGCTCCTCCACCACTGCATCCATGCCCTCCTGGATCTTCCTGGTGGTAGGGTGAACCACTCTAGAATAGTGGGTGGAGTTGCGTCTAAACTCGTGGCTATTGGCCGACCAGTTTGCCTTCATGATTTAACAAAGGCAAGTGGCACCTGGGAACATGACAGGGCCAGCTTCTATCTGCCCCTTCACTGGAGGTCGTGTGCCTGCTTCTGTCAGACTGCTGTTGTGGGTAAAGGTTGGGGGAAATGGGGTTTGCCACAGTGGCAGGTGTTGCAGCAACTGGAGGAGCAGTACAGTGGGCGGGAACCTCACTTAAAGCCACAGGGGGGAAAATATGAAACAAAAGAAGGGGGATGGTTGGGGGAAGATCAGGATGGGGTATGATAACAACTAACCTAAAGTATTCTATCAGAAAAAAGCCTAGCCGGCAATGGGCCTCTTCTAGGCGAACTTACTTGGGGCGTTGTGTCTTTCAATAGGGAGCGGGGCTATGACCAGGGCGATCCACTCCCAACCAAACACTACGTTAAACAGCACCGAGAACGAGCAATACAAAAACGTAGGCATTAAGCATTAAGCCAGGCAAACTATAGCCTACAGCAACATTAGCCATAGTAAACAAGTCACATGTCGATGCAGAGTCAGACCATCATTCCAACTATTTCCCCTTGCTCCCAGCCCAGACTGACCACTGAGGGAGGCGGGAGCGGTGCAGGTGGACTGGCATACCTGAAGCAAGCATCAAATTCTCAGACACGGCAGACCCTCACGCCTCAGCATCATATGGCCGTGCAGGGCTCCGGGGCCGCCTCTGTTCACCCGGTCCCCTTGGGCCATGCCGCCTGTTACTCGCCGGGTGCTAAGGTCACTGGGGCACATCAACCACAAGCCAATCTGGCACTGAAATAGGGTCACAGTGGAGAAAAGCGAACAGGTTCCTTGGTGAGCCTTTAGCAAGAAAGTGTTCTGTTTCTTCTTAACTATCAGGTGGAAGGGGAAGCCCCACCTATAGGTCACCCCCGAATTTTCTCCTCATCTGCATAGTCCATCTGAAAAGGTCAGGGAGGGTTTGTATGCTGGCTCCATCAAATTCCAAGTTAACCTTGTGCCATGCCCTTCTTGCAATGTCCTCTTCAACGTGTAGAAATGGACCCTGCATATGACGTCCCTGGGGTTCATGGGATCCGAGCTCCTCTGGCCCAAGGCTCTGTGCACTCTGTCAAATTCAGTAGGGGAGGACAGGTCTCTTTCTAAGACCATATTGAATAGTGGACATAATGTGTTTCAAATCTTCCCTGGCTGAGGCCTTTGGGATGCCTCTTAAATGCAGGTTGTTCCTCCGGTTCCTATTTTCCATGTCATACAAGTTTAAATGACATGACATGCCCGGAGCATATCTTCTTGCTTGGCACATCTGTCTTCCAGGGCTTGCAGCCGACTTTCAGTTGAGGCACACACCGTTTCAAGGGTGGTAACTCTTGCTTCAACCGCTGAAACTTGTTGTTTGACCAGCGACATCTCCCACTTGTGTGCCGCCTCGTGTTTCGCTATCAGTCCTTCAATATCTACTTGTAGACAGCCCCTTCAGCAACAAGATAATTTCCAGGTGTATGTCCTTCTGGTAGGAGCTCTCCATCCCCGGGGCCTCCGCATTCAGGAACCCGAAGGCTGACCCTGAAGGGCTGACCCTGAAGGAGGGTGCCCAATGCCCGCATAAGTCATAAGGTGGTGACCGTGTGAGGTGGTGTATGGGCGAGGGACTTTCTCCTTGTATGACTTTTATTCTTTCAGGCAAAGGTGACAGGGGAGTCACAGTAGGATCCGGGTAGCCGCTGCCATGCTGGGATCCCAGGTTTGAGCCTCCTACTTTTTTGGGAGCCTCTGCAGGAGTGCCTCTGTGCGTCATGCACCGGAGGGCCCCCGGCTGCCAGATGGGGCTGAGGATGGCAGGGTCGTGCCAAGTGACTCTTGCGGGGTGTGTGCAAACTTCTCCAGCCATGAATATTTTAACTAGCTTGGTCCAGTACTTGCAGTGGTCTATTGGGCATCTCGAGATGTGTCTCCCCCCAGGCCGGAGCCTCCTCTTGAGGACCTGTTGCCCGCTGCTGGGACTGCTAGTGGGGAGTTCGCATCTGCCGTGCCCCCCTCTTTGCTGCTCTGCGGTATCCGTTCTCGGCTGCCTCCACATTGCCTGCCTCCACCCTCCCCCGAGGGCCCCTCACTGCCCCGCCAGGCTCTATCTCGGGTCTTCCCTCGCCCCCCCCCCGCTGGGTGTGTGTCGGACGCTCTGGTCCTCTGCGCTCAGACTGGCTGCGGGAGGCGGCTCACTAATACGTGTGCAGCCGGCCCCCATCTTGCTGCACCCACCTCCTTCCTTTGGACCAAGCTCTCCTGCAAGCTCTGCCAGCGAGCTCTCCACCTACAAGCTATGTGGCCCGACTAGCCCCCTCACTGCCGTCCCCTCCTTGCCGGATTCTTCTGCCGACTACGTGGTGAGCTGTGGCCGCTACTCATTGGCGCTGCTGACGCCTCCTTCCATTTCAGACACCATCTTGCCTGCCAGCTCCTCTCCCGTCCCGGGCTTTACTGCAACTTCTTTGTGCTTCGGCGACCTCCTCCGTCTGCCTACATCGCTTTTGCCTTTGTTTCTCCGCCTGGCCATTGTATTCACCAGGTAAGTGCTGTCTGCTAGTGTTTTTTCTCAGGTCAGGAGTGTCGGAGCTCTCCAGCCTATGTCTCTACTCCCCCTCATATTTAATATTCTTCCATCCTGTGTCCCACACTGGCTATTTTGAAATTATGCCAGTGACACACTGCTGGAAAATGGAGTAAAGAGGTACACAGTCCCCCCTCCTCCTAGCCAAGGGTAAAGAGAGTTGCCATACGGAAGGATATACTAGACCAGAAGAGCTTCTCTGGAGCCTCCCCTATGTGACATGTCACTGGAGGGGAGGGGTATGGAGGAAGATTCCTTTGGAAACCACCCTCCAGTGACATAGTCAGTTGGGGAGGGTAATCCTTGGAGACTCTTGATGTATAAATGCCTTATTTACCAGCGCTGGCTGGGAGCTGGGATAGAAGGGGGGTGTTCTCCAGGTGGTGGTGGCATATATCAGCTTTTAAGGGCTGGTATATTTTTTATCTATGAAAAAAGCATGCTAGATGGTAAATCCCACACAGAAAAACTAGATCTCACAAAAACACTCTCTGAGTTAAGATAACGTTTTTGAGAGAAATTTCATGTGAGTTCCTGCATGAGATAAAAAACCTTAAACAAACAAGGGTCTGCTAAACTGGGAGAGAGATGTTTATCTCTCTCTCTCTCTTTTGTTTTTTTCTCCTCTAAAAAACATGCGAGAATGCATTCTTGCATGGTGCTGAATCAACCCTTATTTGTCAGATATCATTTATTGAAGTGTGTAGAGAGCTTCGACTCACAAACACAAGTGATAAAGAATCCTGACAGAGTGTTGAGGTGGATAGAATATTTAAAGCAGGTTTTTGTCCGATTAGCAGTGTGCCTCCCAATGGGAAATGGCTAGGTAATCCACAACCGAAAACTCTCCTCTCTTCACACAGAACTACGCACAGAGGCATCCCTGTGTGCACAGCAATGGGTATATGGGATGCTGCTGTACCCATTTTCAGTGCCACAATTGATTGCAGGGAAACCTAGTGAGGTGAGTATGTGGCTTCATTAGGGGTTGCTTAAAGAACGATACGCTGCTGGGGACACACTGCTGGGGACACACTGCTGGGGACATCCTGGGTTGAGATGCCCTGTGGATGGCTACAGTACTAGTGGAACAAAAATTTGATAGACATTTTCTGTGAAGGGTCCACAGAGGTGTACCATCAAAATAGAGCTTTCTAAAGTGTCTCTTTTTCATACACCTACCCAAGTAAACTGTTTCCTTAACAGTATTTAAACAGTGGGTGTCTGTGAGAGGGTGGGCATATCATACTAATAGCTGTGTATATGGAATCCAATTAGTATGATTTCTGTGTAAATACTAATTATACATTCCTTGGTATTCCATCTGTTTCCTGCACATTTACAGGATGATTTTTATTTAGATGACAAATTTACTTACTGTGAGCCAGGGTGAGCTGCAACCAGCCTCCTCTTCTGCAGCAAGAGAAGGCTCTACAAATGAGATCAGCAATTCATCTATGGCTGGGAGTGCTATGGATTGACAAGGTCCTTAAAGTCTCTGTCCAGACACACACTAGATTCCTCCAACCTTCTCCCCTTTGAGAACAGTCTAATGTAAGCCATTTAAAAGCATCTCAAAAGCTATGATTATATGCAAAATGAAGCCCTTTTCTTTACTTTAATTTCTGAGTCATGGCTGAGATGGGTAGGGCATGCCATGCTGTAGCTTGAGCCTGCCCTGCTGTGGTCAGAAACAGCTGCAGGTCTACTGTGGCTTTCTGTGCTCACTTGCACCGAGAGCCCAAGAGGGCTACTAGAGGTCCTGGAGGAACACAGTTTAAAGAAGTGCAAACTTTGAAACCCTTCTGTAGCTTCTAACCTGTGCTCAACAAAATGGAGGAATAGCTCATGGGCCAGGCATCATGTGAACTGTTTCCTGTCTTATTATTGCCATTGGCTTTTTAGTCCCTTCGAAGTTTATTTTATATTATAGGGCCACTCCAGCCCCTGGGTAGAATATTAAAATACCCCCTGCCCTGCCCCCTCCTATTAGCGCTAAATCACATGTAATAGCTTAAATAAAAAAGGCACTCACCTTTACCCCAAATCCAGCAGCAAAGTTGGCGGTGCCCCAGATGCCATGCCTGTCACCCGCCACCATGTTCTTAAAGTCTCTGCCGGCCACTGGGAGCCGGTGCTCTCCACATTGTGCATGCTCTTGCCCGCCCCATTCCCGTGAATGATCGGGCGGGTGCGGGCACAATGAGGAGAGCGCTGGCTCCCAGTGGCCGGTCAGGACTTCAAGAATATGGTGGTGGGCCATCGCTGTGCACCGTAGACTTCGCCGCTGCATTCGGGGTGAAAGTGAGTGTCTTTTTTTATTTAATCTATTACATGGGATTTAGCGTTAATAGGAGGGGGTAGGGTAGGAGGGTATCTTTATATTCTACCCAGGAGCTGAAGTGGCCCTTTAAGATGGCAAACATCAAGGAGTGTCTTTACAGGTGTTACAGTTGCGCTTTTAGTCGCACTAGGCAAATACCTTTTAATTGTATATCAACAGGGTGGGAAGGAGGAGTGTTTTTAAGAAGACATGTTTGCAGTACCCCCAAGACATATAGTAAAGAGTGCTAGTTTTACTAAATCTTACAAAGCTCACAATCACAAGTAAAAAGACTGACTTAAAAAAGTTAACCGAACAAACGTTTTCTACTGTTTTAACATTCCCAAATGATTCAAAATGAAATTCCTATCAAGTGCTAAGCACGTTTTTATGTCTGACAAATGGAAAATAAAAATTCCACTTGTAGCGCATGGTTTCTGTCTAGCACCTTTATCTGGAGCGGTAGCTGAAATACATTGGCCATCATATCCTGCAGTCTGAGGTGCCTTGCTACTACTACAGTCATGCAATTTTATAATGTATTGGTTTATTATCTCTATTCCAAAGCCAGCAGGGATTTAGGATGTGGCAAGATGGAAGACATCTATTGGATTAGTATCGAAAATTGCTTGTTAACAAGAGAAAATGTATCTCGCTATGCTTCTGACATGTCTTAAAGTTTAACTAGTCTACTATTCCCAGTCTAATGTTTAACATTATAACCAGGGTTTGATACTGTACTTTTCTTTCAGTATATAGTTATGTACATAATCTATCATTGTCTTGTGCATTGTTAGCCCCCGTATTGGTTTTTAACACCAAAAACAATAACAAACAGGAGCTTGACTTATTCATTCTTGGGGCTGTGGTGGAATAGCAGATGTTCCACTCCTGAAATGCATGGTAGTGGTCATCTTGCTACGCACTTCACCTGACAGCCCTGCTTCTGAAAATCCCAATTCCACAGAAAAAGTGCCACTTTGTGCTTATTTTTAACCCACGTACGATCACAGAAGTGCATAAAACTTCAAAAAAGTATGTCTGTAAAACATGCATGTGTATAATTTATGTGCAAATCAGCTGTGTTTTGGTTATTGGTTTTGATTGCACTTTTGTTTAATACATTTTCATAAATGATTGGGGTATAGTCTGTTAAATCTGCTTATATTTGCTGTTCTTATGGATTTAAATGAGCAAACAGGAGAATGCTTTTCCCACTATGTGGCATGTTCCTTAAGCTTATTAGGCTTATCACATTTTCATTTTTTTTTTTTTTTTATATTAGGTCTTTGACAGAGAGCTAAAACTCATTAGTCATAAAGCACCAGCCTTCTCTTTAACATGGCTTACAAATTAAACAAACAAATGATCTAGTTCACGAAGACTGTGGCACCTCTGTATATATATCTAGATCACTGTTTCTCAACCTGTGGTACATATACCCATGTATCCAAGGGTATACGCTCCACAGCTTGAAGGGGTATGTAGACATGTTCAGGGGTGCACCAGCATGGTGAGTTTGATGGGTTTGGTATATCATTTTATCAGTAATACATTATTCCTCCTTACTTATTTTGGTAACCTTTATTAGCTATCCCCTCCTTGGGGGGGCTTGGTTTGAACTTCTTGTCACTGATCTAGATGAATGCAAACATTCACAGACATATTGCAACTCTTTTGTGGGGGGGGGGGGGGGCTCTCAAGCTATTATGGTAGTATGGTTATTTGTTTATTTAAAGAATGCCATCATTGTTTGAGGCAATGTAAAAGGTAAAAATTACAGAAGGGTAAGACAAGGAAAAAACATTTATAAATGCAGAGTCAGATCAAGAAGTGCAGCTATAAACAGAGATGCGGGGGTTACATTTGATGGACACTTACAATCTTCCAATCGGTCAGGTCACAAAGAGTATATATTAAGCATGGGGCCTAGTGATTTGAGGGGTGAAAAGACTGTGGGTGGTGAGTTAATCTAGATGAAAGGCTTGTCTAAACAGGTGGGTTTTTAGGGCAATTTCAGGGGATTGGGGAGTTGCAACATGTATGAAGGAGGGCGTTCCAGAGGAGTGGAGCAGTGCTTGTGAAGTCCTGAAACGTAGAGTGGGAGCAGATATTCAACATTGTTGACAGCAGGAGATCATGGGTAGCGCTGAGACTTGGTTGGTACCTGTGAGGAAATCATATTACACAAGAGTGCCAGCTATACACAGTTCCATGTTAAAATATTAGCATTTAACAGTACCGGCAGGGCCAGTCAATCTCTCCATCACAAGATACAACCAAGAAGGACAGCATCTTTAATTCATCCAGCTTTAATAATTGTCTTCATCAAATAAAATTTCAAACAGCGTCCGTTCCAAATGGCAACAGTAGGGCAATCAGCTCCTTGTGCAGCATTTCCAAATGTCTATGCATTCAGGCTAACTGCCCTTAATCATGACACTGGGAAGCTGTGCACGGAATACTCCATAAATACCCGATCAAGTGATGCTTGCTACCTTCCGTTTCAGGGTCTAGAGCCCACAAACAATGAAAACAATGGCAATTAGGTGCAGAAAAGCTGGGTTACCAGCTAGGTTAACATTAATATTTCAATCATATATCTCTACAAAATAAGAAATTATGCTCATGATTACCTGAACCTTGTAGTCCTCATTTGTACAGAGGCAAATGTCTCCCACAATCGTGGCCAGTTGAGCAGAATGCCCCCAGGCACCTGAGACACCCACTCCCAATAAAGAGAACCTGTCCTCAACAAAAAGGAGGATGAATGGCACAGCAGCAGAGCTAGCAGGGTGTAGTAGGCATGGAAAAAAATGTCCACTCTTTTCTCAATTAAAAGATATTTATGGGTGAATTGTCCAGTAAAATATAAAATGTGTTGCTATTCCCACTTTGAACAATAGATAAGACCACAAATGAAAGTATAAGAATATTATTCAAATTCATAATTGTAGAGTTGCTCTTAAGGATGAGCCAGGTGGTATAAGATACATTTAGAGAACAACAGGAAATTGCTCAAATTGGTTGGGAGCTTTTTGGCAGGAAAACCCCAGGCAACATTGTATTGGGCAGAGGTTTCATAAGGGGAAGTCAAGGGGACAGACAGCGAGATTGTCCTTAGACCACACCCCATGTAAGATGGGATGGAGAAGCTGTGGGAATAGCAAGCACAGTGCAGCAGGATATACTGCTTTGGCGTGCAAGGGTTTCGGAACACCTGAAGATGACTCTGTCAGGAGAGAGAGAACCCATGGAGGTGCCTTTGGTATGGAACTAACAGTAAGGAGCCATGTGAGTGGAAGAGACTAAGAGGTGAGCCTAGACACCGGTAAGATGCAGCTGCAAACCCTTAAGCTCCAGTAAAGTCTTAAAACCTGCTGGGAGGGTTGTCCCTGGACACTGTCCTGATTCAAAGCTCAAACCCAATGGGATTATTGGAGATCCTGAACCTACATAGTGCAGGTTCCCCTAGCACTCCTTACCCTACGGAATTCCCTGCCCAATTTACTAAGAGCTAGAATATGTGTGTTCTATGCTTGATGGACACAGGTCTGATTAACCCTCTACTGAAACGTGCTGCTAAACAAGTGTACCTGTGTTCTTTTGCCTGAGAACACAAGACTATTTAACCCTTACACTGAAACATCCTTATGAAGCAATTATACCTTTTCTACAAAGCGATTCGTTTGGCTTGTGAACTTTGTATTTGACCCTGATGTGGATAAAAGCATTAAACATTTCTTTTCATGACCTTGCAACACATTAAACAAGCTTATGCTTTCACTTATCCTGATTGCCGTTGAGGGTCTGTCTGCTGTGATACCATCCTGTCAGCTCCCTATGCTGCAGTCCCAGCAACCCTTACCTTCAGCTACCATACCTGTGCTCTGTGACATTGCTTGAGGTAAGTTGACACCTTAACATACTTGTAATTGCAGTCAAAGCTGACTGTGATTACTGCTAGTTAACCCCTAGAACTACCGTTACAGAGGTACAAGGTGGAACCGCAGAGCCAGACCCTAAGGCACAGGTGTAAAACTCCCTTCTTAAAGGGACGCAATAGGCCAGGTTTTGCATATCTAAACACAGGTGTACAGTTGGAGTTATTAGTGCCCATACAGGGATATAAAGACAGCTATGTGGAGATCTACAAAATATATCTTGTTGCTGGTTGACGGGATGTCAACCAGCAACAGGTCATATTTTGTAGATCTCCACATAGATCTTCCCCGGGTGGAGGAAAACAATTACTATGTAATTACATAGTAATTTAATTATTTTATTAACTACGTAGTTAAACCAAATACTTTAACATCTAGTACATAGACAACCCATACTGTGTTACCAAGTCAGCAGGCAAAAATGAAAATGCCTATGTCAAGCCAACACACTTGAAGTATAGGCACACAAACCAAGATTGATCAGAGGTAGAGTAAAGTATATTGACTGTAACATATAAGAAATATCAGCTAATATGAAATATTAGTAGCATACGTGGAACATGTTCCTGTGATATGCTCCCCAATTTGTTTCTTTAGTTTGCAGGTAGTAAACTCTACATATTAAATATGGCATGCTTCGCAGGATACTACATACACCCCATAGCTGGCACTACAATAAAAACCCTTTGATATAAAATTATTGTTGCCTTGCATAGGAGCAAAAACAATGCCCTACACTTTCCAAGGAATAAAGGTCACACATCTCTAACCCACATGTAAAAAAACATTGGTTTGTAGCCAAGTCCAGGGAGCATGCTGGGGGCTAGATAAGTCCCAACAGTTGGAGCCCTTCTGCTCAACAGCCTTAATCTAAGTCTATTTCCTGTATGTTTTGGTAACTACTCTCCGGCGATCCACATCCCCAATTAGTAAAACTGAAGACCCAAAAAGGGAATGTTCACCTCATCCATAGCCATGGTGAATTTTAAGTTTAATTTGTTATCCTTAAAAAAATACAGAAAGGCATTTATCTGTGGTTTAACCCCTTGCTACACCAATGGCAGAAAATCAATATATCTCTTGTAGTATTTAAAATTCTGATGGAAAGGTTCCCATCTCCAAATATGGGGGATTCCTCCCACCCCCCCATAGATAGGTTGGCCAGGAACAGCAAAAACAGAGCGCCCATCAAATAGATACTCTATTATAACTATAATAAATGTAATGAGATATTCCCTATATGTGGTATAGGTACATGATGATATTAAATAGCTCCCAAGGCTAAATCATGGGGAATAGATTAGTAGAGAGCAGAGAAATCACAGGGGACCCAAATGTAACCCGCTCTCCATTCTAAATCCACCAAGGAATTCAAAACATGTCTGATATTCTGGAGGTACCCCGGGAGTCTCCTCACAAGAGGCATTAGTATGGAATCCAGGAATTGCCCCAATCTCATATTCAACCTCTCAATACCTGACACAGTAGGATGGCCCTCAGGAGGCCTAGTGTATTTATGGATCTCGGGGAGATGATGAAAGACTAGGACAACCAGGGAACCTGAGAAAGCCACTCGCAAGAAAAACATCTTAAGTTTGGCCATTGGATCTCTAGGAGTATATCATAGCTATCCCTGTCAGAGAGTTGACATATGACCTATTGCGTATACATCTCATGGTCTAATACCACTGTGCAGTCACCATTATCTGCATTTCTTATAGTAGCTCATGGTTGGTTTTAAGGTACTAGATAAAAAAGGGTGGAAAAGAATGCACACCAACCCAAGTTTTCATTATGCAAGTAAAAAATGTATTGATTTACAATCAGACAAAAAACAGACAATTCAGTGCTATACAATAAGTGCAGTTTTGGTATATCAATATTAGCTCAAAGACCCTAGGATGTACACATTGTAAAAGGATATCTGATGAGGATTCTCCATATGGTGGCACCTCGGGCATCAGAATTGTCCATGCACCTTAGGAAAGTAAATAGGTAGTAGTGGTGAGGTAACACTAACAGTATATGTACTTGACACTATAGTAGGGTAAGCAATCCTTACCACATGGGTATAAGAGGTGCATTAGTGGCAATCCTGATGATTGGTGCGGCCATATATTCAGTCCAGTGTAAATTAAGAGTTAAGAATAATATAGTCACAATACAGCTGTATATGGATCAGAGTCTAACACCCTGGTCAGCATTAATAAATAACATCATACCAGAGGAAACCTCATAAATTCATTTTAACAGATAAATCATGACGTGATACATCATAAGTGTTAACATATATATGGTATGTACAGGATTAAGTACGGTTACAGAAGTATTACCAGGCAGAATGGCAAGAGTGGCAATCGCTAAGTAACGAGCCTACGTTGCAGAGCTCACGGCTCCTTTTTCAAGGCAGCGATAACAAGATTTACCAGAGCAGCGTTTATATACAACCTGATCTCTCCCCTGGCCGGCCAGTAGTGACGCTTCCGGGTGCGCTCGTTGAGCGCTCGCCGGAGCGTCACATCCGGTTGGGAGGTCCCGGCCCACGTCACTTCCGCCGCTGGCTTGCAGCGCAGAGATTTCTAGCCAGCGGGGTGTGACGCAAGCGCGCGGGGCCAACATTCCCGGATCATCGGCGTCAGAAAAAAAGAAACAACAAGCTTTATTAACAATGCCTAAAGCTGGCAAAAAGACGCGATGTGCAGAGCTGTGTGGGAGTTCATCACAGAAGGGAGAGATGTCCTTGACTATGCCGCTGCGTGCACTGTGAAAAAACACATATGTTAAATGAATAAAAACAAGGATCGCCACTCTGCCGGAATTACTATTATGGCAAATCGGCTATAGGAAAGCAGGATATTCTAAGGGCAGTATTGGGCAGCGCTGGGATTCCTCTAAGGGCTCCAGTGTAAGTTCCCAGGGTCATGTAAATAAGGTGCTGGATAGTTCATAGACACAGGCACAGGGATATTGGGTACAGATTAATCTATGTGTTTATGATTTGGTCAGTAGTTACCTGTATCTAAGTATGGAAGATGGAGATTGTGGAATCCATAGGGATGGTCTGTAAGCCGGGGGGTATGATCTAGGTGAGGGGTATTGAATGACAGGCATCTATACTGATGAATTAAAAAGGTAATTAATCATAAAACGAGACTCTAGTGTGACAGATATCCGTGTGCCAAAGAACAAGGTACCTAATATGGATGTGATGTGTACACCCATATAATATCATAAGCCCTTGGATACCAAGGTAGATTTTTACCTTTGGGTCCAAGAGGGTGAAGTATAAGTTGGAACATAAGTTGGGTCTACACTGGAGCCCGAATGGGTTGCCCTGTGGGGAACAGAAACTCATATTAGAGAGAACACAAGTCATATCATAGGAATGGTGAGTAGTCCATTTCTTCATTAAGACCTTGAGGGGATACAGTCCGCAGGGAGTGAATCCAGTACAGTGCACGTCTGAGGAGAGCTATGCCCCGGTTACCCCCTCTAGGTGGGGGTCTGACCTGCTCAATAGTCTGAAATCTTAACTGGGTTATCTGATGACCAGCCTCTAAAAAGTGTCGTGTCAGGGGTGAGTCAAGATCTGCACGGCGGATAGCACTGCGGTGCTTGGAGATACGTCTACGTAATGCCCGTGTTGTTTTGCCCACATATGCCAAGCCACAGGGGCATTTAATAAGATATACGACAAAATCAGAGCTGCAGTTTAGAAAGGTCTTAATGGGGAATTTTATGGCTGTGTGAGGATGTGTAAAGAACTCACTCTTGGTAACGTAGCCACATTGGGCGCAATGCCCACAGGGATGCATGCCCTTAATGGGGGGTAGACTGGAGAGCCAGGTTTGAGTTTGTGTAGGATTGGGATCAATTTGCCTCTCTGCTTTGACCAGCCTGTTGCGTAAATTGGTCGGTCGCTTTTTCACAAATAGAGGTGGAGCACTAAAGGTGTTGGCCAGATGCTCGTCCCCCATGAGGACGTGCCAGTGTCTCTTGATTATCCGTTCAATATAGGGTGTCATACGGGAGTAAGTTAGTATGACAGGTATACGTGAGGGCTGTCCTTTGGGTTTGGTGCTGGAGCAGTGAGGATCTAGATTGGGCCATAGCCTTTAGTCTGGCTTCTTCAAGAATCTCAATGGGGTAGCCACGTTCAAGGAAATCACTAGTGAGTTGGTTAGCTCTTAGTGTAAAAGTTGTGTCATCTGTAATGATGCACCGAAGTCTTATGTACTGACTATATGGTAAGCTGTTCTTCATGGATGTGGGGTGGAAACTAGAGTAATGCAGGAAGGTATTCCTATCCGTTTCTTTTTTGTATAGGTCGGTTATAATAGTTTGTCCTTCGATTGATACTTGTACGTCAAGAAATTGGACTTGATGGGTGCTATGTTCCAATGTAAAGCTGATAGTAGGTTCAGCCTGATTTAATCTAGAAATAAATTGAAGGAGCTGGTCGGGGGGGGGCTTCCCAGAGAAAGAAAATGTTGTCAATGTAACGGACCCAGTATAACACAGTTGATGTGTATGCGGGGTCCGTGTAGACGTGTTGACGCTCAAACTTGTCCATAAAGAGATTAGCATATGCCGGTGCTACTTTAGACCCCATGGCGGTCCCTTGGAGTTGTAAGTAGTAATGTCTAGTGTAGCGAAAGTAATTCCTATTTAATAGTACCGTTAGTAAATCAATGCATAATTGGCTGAATCCAAGTGTGCCATCTGTTGTTTCAAGAACCTCTGCTATGGTGGAGATGCCCTTATGATGTGGGATTGATGTGTTCAACGAAGACACATCCATGCTGCAGAGGATAGTCTGGTTGGGGAGAGGACCTAGGTTCCCAATTTTACTTAAGAAATCTCCGGTGTCCAGGAGATATGATCTAGTGGATAAGACAGAGGGCTGTAGGACCTTGTCTAAGAAGATGGCAATGTTCTGGAAGACGGAATTGGTCCTGGCCACTATGGGCCTACTAGGTGGATAGGTTGGATGTTTGTGTATCTTTGGGAGCATGTAAAAAACAGGAGTAATCGGTGTGTCTATGAGCATAAAATCATGTAATTTCTTATCTATAATGCCATCTTCAAGGGCAGTAGATGTGGTGCAGGAGGGAGTCCACTTACTTTTAGGTTTACATGTTCTGAGGTCAGGTTTAGTCGCGGTTGGGGATTCGTCTGTAGGGTCTGGGGGATCTGGTGTTTAGACTAAAGGCTATGGCCTAATCTAGATCCTCACTGCTCCAGCACAAACCCAAAGGACAGTCCTCATGTATACCTGTCATACTAACTTACTCCCGTATGACACCCTATATTGAACGGATAATCAAGAGACACTGGCACGTCCTCATGGGGGACGAGCGTCTGGCCAACACCTTTAGTGCTCCACCTCTATTTGTGAAAAAGCGACCAACCAATTTACGTAACAGGCTGGTCAAAGCAGAGAGGCAAATTGATCCCAATCCTACACAAACTCAAACCTGGCTCTCCAGTCTACCCCCCATTAAGGGCATGCTTCCCTGTGGGCATTGCGCCCAATGTGGCTACGTTACCAAGAGTGAGTTCTTTACACATCCCCACACAGCCATAAAATTCCCCATTAGGACCTTTCTAAACTGCAGCTCTGATTTTGTCGTATATCTTATTAAATGCCCCTGTGGCTTGGCATATGTGGGCAAAACAACACGGGCCTTACGTAGACGTATCTCCGAGCACCGCAGTGCTATCCGCCGTGCAGATCTTGACTCACCACTGACACGACACTTTTTAGAGGCTGGTCAAAAGATAACCCAGTTAAGATTTCAGGCTATTGAGCAGGTCAGACCCCCACCTAGAGGGGGTAACCGGGGCATAGCTCTCCTCAGACGTGAACTGTACTGGATTCACTCCCTGCGGACTGTATCCCCTCAAGGTCTTAATGAAGAAATGGACTACTCACCATTCCTATGATATGACTTGTGTTCTCTCTAATATGAGTTTCTGTTCCCCGCAGGGCAACCCTTGGATTTCTTGCAAACTTCCTTTTGGGCTCCAGTGTAGACCCAACTTATGTTCCAACTTATACTTCACCCTCTTGGACCCAAAGGTAAAAATCTACCTTGGTATCCAAGGGCTTATGATATTATATGGGCGTACATATCACATCCATATTAGTTACCTTGTTCTTTGGCACACGGATATCTGTCACACTAGAGTCTCGTTTTATGATTAATTACCTTTTTCATTTATCAGTCTAGATGCCTGTCATTCAATACCCCTCGCCTAGATCATACCCCCCGGCTTACAGACCATCCCTATGGATTCCACAATATCCATATTCCATACTTAGATACAGGTAACTACTGACCAAATCATAAACGCATAGATTAATCTGTACCCAATATCCCTGTGCCTGTGTCTATCCAACACCTTATTTACATGACCCTGGGAACTTACACTGGAGCCCTTAGAGGAATCCCAGCGCTGCCCAATACTGCCCTTAGAATATCCTGCTTTCCTATAGCCGATTTGCCATAATAGTAATTACGGCAGAGTGGCGATCCTTGTTTTTATTCTTTTAACATATGTGTTTTTTCACAGTGCACGCAGCGGCATAGTCAAGGACATATCTCCCTTCTGTGATGAACTCCCACACAGCTCTGCACATCGCGTCTTTTTGCCAGCTTTAGGCATTGTTAATAAAGCTTGTTGTTTCTTTTTTTCTGACGCCGATGATCCGGGAACGTTGGCCCCACGCGCTTGCGTCACACCCCGCTGGCTGGCAACCTCTGTGCTGCAAGCCAGCGGCGGAAGTGACGTGGGTCGGGACCTCCCAACCGGATGTGACGCTCCGGCGAGCGCTCAACGAGCGCGCCCGGAAGCGTCACTACTGGCCGGCCAGGGGAGAGATCAGGTTGTATATAAACGCTGCTCTGGTAAATCTTTTTATCGCTGCCTTGAAAAAGGAGCCGTGAGCTCCGCAACGTAGGCTCGTTGCTTAGCGATTGCCACTCTTGCCATTCTGCCTGGTAATACTTCTGTAACCGTACTTAACCCTGTACATACCATATATATGTTAACACTTATGATGTATCACGTCATGATTTATCTGTTAATATGAATTTATGAGTTTTCCTCTGGTATGATGTTCTTTATTAATGCTGACCAGGGTGTTAGACTCTGATCCATATACAGCTGTATTGTGACTATATTATTCTTAACTCTTAATTTACACTGGACTGAATATATGGCCGCACCAATCATCAGGATTGCCACTAATGCACCTCTTATACCCATGTGGTAAGGATTGCTTACCCTACTATAGTGTCAAGTACATATACTGTTAGTGTTACCTCACCACTACTACCTATTTACTTTCCTAAGGTGCATGGACAATTCTGATGCCCGAGGTGCCACCATACGGAGAATCCTCATCAGATATCCTTTTACAATGTGTACATCCTAGGGTCTTTGAGCTAATATTGATATACCAAAACTGCACTTATTGTATAGCACTGAATTGTCTGTTTTTTGTCTGATTGTAAATCAATACATTATTTACTTGCATAATGAAAACTTGGGTTGGTGTGCATTCTTTTCCACCTTTTTTTTACCAAGATTTAATAATTGAGGTATTTTGTGGTGGGATACCTCGGATAGTTTGCACCCACAAATTTCAATCTATGGTACTTCATTATCCCTTTTGCTGTGCTTTATGCCTAAATATTGATCTATATGGTTTTAAGGTACTAAACAGCCTTTTTTTCCAATTGAGGCAAGTTCCCCCCTGACATTCAGCCCCGTCTACTGTTAAGGTACAAATCCGTTAATTCTTTTTGCACCAATTCCTGGAGAATATCCATGGGACAGGATCTGGAATGAATTGGATGAAAGAAATTGTTTCTGAATCTAAATTCTTTAGGTGACTCAATTTTATTTAGAACATCTCCCAATAGATCTTGTGCATCTCAAAGAAAACAAAAATCCTTACAGGTGGGAGCGGTTTTCTAGATACATGGGGCGGGGGAGGGTTGTTGACCTTCCATTTACTGAATCCTGAAAAATGTTTTTTTAGGATCATTGTCCTTGCAAACTGGCTTACATCCAAAATGGATTTATCCAAAAATAAAAGTGGAAAGTAGGTGAGAATGAAAGACCCTTCGACAATAGGGATAACTCTGACGATACAACTGCTTAGTGGTGCTTGGCTGTAGAGAGCCTTGTAGGTGAGGGTTATGAGTTTGAATGAATAGTGGGAGCAAGTGGATTTATTAACAAAGAGGAACAGCAGAGGAAAAGCAAAGAGGATGAGGTGAGCAGCAAAGTGCATTATAAATTGGAGGGGTGCAAGTATGTTACCCCGTACTCCAGTATGGTGCCGAGACAATAGGGTTGATTCAGAGAGACATCAAAAGACTTTCGTTTTTGTGTTGATCTCTTTTTTTTTTTAATTTTCCTGCTCGCGTATGAGTGTACGAGTGATTCTAAGCATGCATCGCAAGCCTTCAGTAAAGTCTTCGTCCGTTCGTATGCCAACGAGAATGTCATTTTCCAGCTTTCTTTTTCCGTTTATGTTACTCATATTACAACGTAGGCTTTCGTTTTTGCCCTTTTTCCATCATCTCCTCGAACGAATCATTTACGTTTTCCGTTAGATTCAGATTTCCTATTTCTATAAATAATCGTCCAGACGGAAATCCTTACGACCTTACGCCTGCGCACTACAAACTTAACTCCTTAATGTGCTTGCCTACATATTTGGTTCACTCACTTCTGCTACAATGCTTAGCTAAATCACTTCACGCTCAGTATATTCTTCCATTTTCCACCCCTAAAACTTACCTAAATCACTTTGCGGTCAGGCGAATCTTCATATATAAATTTTGTTTTTTGCATTCATCTTGTGGTAACCAACCCTTCATGAATGTATTTATAAAAGGAAATGACACAGAAACAAGTTGTTTTTTTTTTTTTTTAATCTTAAATGACATTTTTATATTGCCTTTTTTTGTAAACTTTTTTTTAAAAATAGAACAACTTTGAATATTATTATTTATTTATTTTTTTTTTTGGGGGGGGGGTAAAATGTGTATATCAAATTTTCAAACTTTAAAATAAAATAAATAACATCTTTAAAACTATATACACAGCAATGGCAGGCCCCAGATCATTATTCTTCATCTGTGGTCCCCAACGAGTCGTGCAGCTCCTGCATCTCGCCTACCAACTGAAGGACCATGGCACTCAGTTGTGCCACTCTGGCACATGTGGTCCCTGTATAAAAAATAAAAATAAAACGTTTGTTGGCAAATACATGTTTAACAGCTGTGGATGGAATGTTTATTAGGTTGCAAGCTAACTCATGAGGCCATATGTCATTATGCTAAGGAATTAATAAAAGGAAGAGGCACTCATATTCCTCCACAAAGCCGCAAAACATGATCAAAAGCAAGCAAGCCGAGTGCAAAATGGTCCCGTAAGTGGATCGCAAATGAATCTGGTTTATAGGGTGGTGGGCCCTCAGCAATCAGCTCTCTGAATGAGACGCAAGCCCATCCCAATAACGTAAGTTATCTGAACGAACGCAAACTATCAGATTTTGATGGGAAAATGATCCAAACTAACGCAAATGATCCGATTTAGTTCTGTCCATCGAAAGCGCATATACGCATTAGCGGGAACGAACATACGCACATACGAAAGTCCAGACGTATCTGTCTCTGAATCGAGCCTAATGTTCATGTGAAGCTGCAGTGATAAAGAGATCAATCATTTTTTTTGTTTGTGACAGGAGCTTAATTGGATGTTGGGAAGAAGACAAGAATGATGTGATAACTGTTAATCAGGAGCCTCAGCTAGAAAGAAAGAGTGGCTAGAGCCTTATAGATATACATAGATGTGGAGTTGTAAGCCAAATGTGTTTATACATTGTCCAAGGCCATATATATGGGAATATAAATAATTAGCACAAACGTCAGTAGACAGTAAAAAACACTTATCTTTCATTTTCTGTGTTTTCCACTGTAAGATGCAAAAAAGTCAGGTTGAATCTACAAAAGGCTCCAGAAACAATTGCCAAATGAACATGTGAGACAGATCCATGTTACAGCTAATAACAGAATAAATCAGTCAATTAAAACAGACCTGACTACTAAATTACTTACTGATATCTGAAAAAAGTGCGTTTACAGGATCACAGCTAGCTCAGTGCATCAAAGAGGAAAATCATTGTGACTTGGGAATTAAAAATAACTCTCCAGACTTCCTCTGTCTGCCCCTCCACGGCTCCGGTTCATCTCACTGAGCACATCTAGCATGTCTGTCCCTCGGTCGCTGGACACCTTCTGATGTGCAGTGCCATCTTTTTTCACCTCTTCTTCCCAGCAGACACTGCTTGCACAGAGAATACAACTGGGTGTTGATGATTCAAAGATCGCTAACATCCAAAAAATAAGCAGTGCCCATAGGAAAAGTAAAATAGCTCTACTCATCAGGACGTATGTTGTTCCTCTTTAAGGGCAAGGAGAGATAATGGATCAAGTTCTCCATTCTATTATCCTGGACAGGGAACAGCTATACCATTGACAAAACGAAGCCGGGAATAGTGTTGTGGTTGAAATTTGGGTTCAGGTTAGTTTGCCAGCCTTATTTGTATTTGCAATTAATAGATGCAAATAGTATTATCATTTATAGGTTTACTGGACTAGAATATTAAAAATAAGTCAGCGTAACTACGTTCGAACCAAGCAGAGGTTTACTCAAGCAAAACCATGAACAATAAAGGGAGGAAACTGGAACAATGCAAAGCATAGGGAAGTAGATGAAAAGCCTGCCAGATAGGCTGCTTTCACAGCTATAGACAGACTGACAAGGATTTAAATATTCCTGTTATATATATGTAACACCATGATGTATTACATTATCACAATGCCAGAAGTGTCTATCCATAGCAACAACCTTTCATAGGATGGGGTTGAACCACTTTGCTTTAAAGGCCCCTTTGCGAGTCCTGGAGGCTGAAGTTGTTCAAGTACAAGCAAAAGGTCATAGATCTCCCTAATGATTAAAAATGGACAAAGCTTTTGATCAAGCTATGTATAACTGACCTGCAGACCAGATTTTAGCGCCATCGATCGTGTGACCTACATGTACGGTACATTGTAAAAAAATACTTAGCCAACATCTTAGCCCCCTTGGATGGAAATAAATATCTTCAGATATCTCGACATTTAACAAAAGAATCCCTGAGGCTTAAAACTGACTACAGAAATCACCGGTGCTCTATGATGTCACATCACAGTTGGCAACAGAACAAAATATACCCAGATTGTGCGTGTTCCTTGTTGGATCTGTGCCTGAAGACCACAAGTACAAGGGCAACTTCTACAAAAAGAATAGTTCAGTGTATGACATGCTTGCTACATAATTATTCATGGGGTGAGGTGCTCTTTTTCCCATAAGCACCTTCTCCACTTGTATGCCAAATTATTTCCATCCTCCTTTTCAGGTTTGCCCTTTCAGTATGCATCTCTTCTATTTCTTCTATCCCTTTCAAGTTCCAAGTTCATTCTGTTTCTCTCTCTTCCACATACCCTCCTGTTACACATCCCCTCCTTTTCTCTTCCCCACATTCCCTTTCTCTCATTTTCCACATTTCCACCCCCTCTCTATTTTACACTTTTCCTCTAAAGTTCTCTCTTTTGATGCTCACGCTTTTTTCTCTCCTTCTATGGTCCATCCCCTCTCTTTGCTTTTTTTCCTGTTACCTTTGTCTCAGTTCTTTTCCATAATAAAACAATTCCTTTCTTTTTTTTCTTCTGTTGTCTTCCTGCACTCCACCTCCCTCTCTCTCTCCATGTTCCATAGTGGGCTGCTGTACGCTTGTATCTTCAGCCAGGTAGCTGTCTTTTTTAATGTACAGAGGATACAACTCTTTCTCTCCATCACTGCAGCCTGAAGCACATATCAGCATTTTTACATTTACATTTTAACAGCAGGCTCATGGCTGCTGTATTATCTATTAAAGCTGATTATAATAAAAACAATTATGTTACATTAGCTAAAGTCTAGCTATAACAATGTAACACTTACCAGGCTGCTGACAGTTTTTTCATAATATTTCTTATTTGTTACTTTCACAACAAGGAAGAAAAGGTAATGCAAAGATTTTTCAAACTTCCAATGTGATTTAAAGCACTGTGAGTGCTGATGCCTCTTTAAGATCAGACACATCCTGCATTTTAACAAACAGACAACAAACTTGTAGAAGGACTCATCCTGATTGTACGTAGACTTATCCAACTTGTTACTTGTCTCTCATGAGGCAGCAACAGGAGTTTTAGAACCCAGCCACAGTTTCATTATTTTGATCACTACTGCTTCTGTCATTTAGCAAGATAAAAAGTAGCTAACCACCGACCAAGCTCATCTCTGTTGGTCCTACCACATGTTTGAAATGAAATTTAAATGTATGCATTAAAGGTTAAGTTCTAAACTGATGGTGAGTGATCAACACCTTTGCTATACTTATTGTGTAGGATAATGTAGTCTACAGTATTTCTCCATGCACTGCACTTTAGTGTGTTTTGTCGGCATTGATTTTTCTAAGATTTGGAGGTGAACCGGGTTTTATTTTGCCTCTATGCTCCAACTGCATAGAGGGAGGAAGCATGATGAGCTGGGGGCCATGGTAAGAGGGGTGCATTAAAACCTAGTCCACTCACTGCAAAACTGCCACCACCATCCCCTTGCCAGTACTGAGTCTGATTTCACTATTGAAAATACAAAACTAGGCTTACCTTATTGGTGCTAACCACCTATTCTCCTGCTGGGAGCAGAGCTTCTGCCTTCCAAGCTGATGTCCTCACTATGACTGACAGCTTAATCAGACAATCAGTGCAACAGCAGTATTGCTGAGCCTTTGGGCAAGGAGCAGGTGATGGTGGCATTCATCTGTGACCATTCGCGTTGAATGTAAGTTTAAAATTCCTGCCCAGGCTAAAAATAACATAGGCCATCACTTAACTTTTTAGTCTACAGCAGCTTCCTCAGGCAATAATGCTTCAAAACCAGTTGCCCCCTCTATTACAGTCACAGTTAAGTGGAGAAGGGGGTAGAGGGCTTTCCACCTTTTTGTTTACTAAAAGTAGATGGCCTCCAGAAGACATTAATCATTGCACCATATATCCAGGTCTCAGAGACCAGTACGTTTTAAATAGCCAGACACTAAGGAAGCTACTGTGTGGAAGAAAGGGGCTAGCATAAGTAGTTTCAGTATTTAGGCATTCTTCTTTTTTCATGGGCATAAGAGTATAAGTATATTTGTGTTTTGGGTGAGGGGAACCATCTTGAAATCCTGCACAGGGCACCACTTAACCTATGGCTTGGCTAGCATATGGGTATCTTTACATGCCCCTGATGGTTCTTACTGCATCATATAACATCAGAGTTGGTATGAAAAAATACAGTTGAATGTGCATGTACTGTGGCTTGACACCAATTTTTTGGTTCACCTTGGACGTAAGGAGGTTACCTTTCAACCAACTCTTATTACAATGAAAAAATGCAGACAGTTATTGATAAATCTTACTGAAACATCAAGGTGTTTTGACAGTAGTTTAACACTAATGGATGAATAGTCAATTCCAAAAATCATTATACTGAGCTGTAATTAATGAGCAAAGTAGAAGCCGACAGAATCTATTTAATAACTCATTATGTGAGTAGTGAGCACAATATTTCTCTTTTATTGCTAAAATTATTTTAAAAAATTAAAACATTTTTTATGATTTCATAATCATTAAATGAATATTACAAGTAAGCAGTCATTATCCATTGAGGCATTGAAATGCTTCTCTAAAATAACAGTGTTTTTATCCTGCAATTTTGTAACTGTCACTGATTGTAGAAACACTTGAAGATGATTGTCCCTTGCACCCTAGCATTGACCCTGTCAGTTTCTCTAAGGCAGCAACTTGTTAATTGTTAACTTAATAAAGTGAATATTAAAATGTTGAGATTTCTTGCAAACAACACAATTATTGTATCATATTTACATTTGTTCTTTGTGAGAAAGGTTTGGCTTGAGAATTAGTAGACAAGTAGAAATGTTTATAAGGAAAAGTCTAGCTATATATATATATTTAACTGTGTTAGACCAATCTTTTCCTTGACCTTAAGAATCACCCTATACAAGTATTTCCAGTGGCTGCAGGTTGAGGTTCCAAACCATTGTGCAATTTCATTTAAAAAAAAGTAATAGGAGATATGATATCATACATGTACTAAAAATGAATAAAGAACTATTACTGAACAATAAAAGATATACTGTCCTAAAATATCTCACTCTATTTATGTGGTGAGCATTATCTTTTGTTTATTGTCCAGCCTCAACTATTTCATGCTCATAAAACTTTGTCTTAGTACAAAACATTTTGCCGAACTAACCCATGGGGTGTCATTTAATCCTTGACCTGGAGAAAATCGCTATTTCTAGAACCTAATTGCGTTTCCGAAAAAGCAGGTAAAAGAAATTGACAAAGCTAAATTACTTGTGTCTGATTCAAAGCCCAGTTTTTCCTATTACAAACATAACCCCTTGTTATTACTCTGAAAAATATACTGGTTTAGCTGATTTTATAATCTAATTTCTTTTTGTGTTATTTTATCCTGTACAGGAAACTGATATTACAAGTCATCTTGTTTTACTGTTCTTATAGATGTGATGCTAAGGCGAGACAAGAGGCATGACATATATTATTATGATCAGTAATATGCCAGAACACCTGTGGAACATTGGCATTTAGTACTTTCATTTCTCTCATTTATTTTAATAATCAGAATCTGGGGAACAAATATAAATTCATCATTTTTTCAGCTGGGAAATGTCAGCTTAGTATCTACCATGATTCTACATTTCCGCCTCCAGAAATTTGTTTTACTAGTATAATTAATTCAGCTTCAAATGTCCTCTGGCTAGCACATAATTCAGCTATATATGTTTTTAAACATTCCAAGACAGCTATAAGATTTCTGGAGGAATAATCTTAATACTGATTAATGCCTGAGAAAAACATTTTCCTTCTTTTCAACTAGCAAATTTGTGCTAGTGAGCACAGAAAGCGACTGCTAGGATGAATGTCTTTTGAAAGCTCCTTTAGACAGCACTATAGCATTATGGCAAAATTAAATCTGTGTGTGCGTTTGGCATTCAGTCCAAACCCCAGAAGAAGACTGATTGGCTGCACAGCCAGTCAACCTTCTTCCTGCCCTAGCAACCACAGCCATGCCCATTCTACACGGTGTCCCAGGAACTATAGCACACCCCTATCCACTGAAGTGAATCACAGCGGTGTCACTGAAACTATGCATTGGAAAAGGAGGGAGCAGAGCCCAGTGCAGGACTCGGATTGGGTGATTTGGTAAGTTTGTTAGCACAGGACTTGCAGCGATAGCCTGTGTGGATGAAAGGTGAGTATTTGAGTAAAGTATGACTTTCAGCACACTCTTGCCTTTGTCAGAACATTTATTTAATGACAGTGGTTAGAGTGAAGGTCATTGTAGGTGAGGCCCCATTAGGCCCCTTTTTCGTTAAAACACATAGAAATTAAGTGTCCACTAGTTCAGGCCACTTTGTTGTCACTGCAGATAAATATCAAGTACTAGTGGAGTATACCTTTGCTCTGTCCACTTTGCTGTCATTGCAGTTTCATATTATGTAATAGTGTGGTATACCCTTGCTCAGACTACTTGGGTGTCATTGCAGTTTCATATCAGGAAATAGTGGGGTATACCCTTGCTCAGATCACTGTGCTGTCATTGCAGTTTCGTATCGGGAAATAGTGGGGTATACCCTTGCTCAGACCACTGTCACTACTGTTTGATAACAATTGTTAGTGGTGTGCACACTTGCTCAGGCCTCATGGCTGTCATTGCTGTTTTATACTAATTCTTAGTGGAGTACATGCTTGCTCAAACCACTTGGCTTTCACTACTGTTCAATAGCAATTGTTAGTAGAGTAGCCAGTTGTTCAAACCAATTGGCAGTGACTAATGTTTAATAGAAACTGTCAGTGAAGAACACACTTGCAGAGACAGCTGGGCTGTCATTACAGTTTAATAACAATTGTTAGTGGGGTAGACATTTGCTTAGACCACTTTAATAACAATTGTTTTAAAATTTCAGCTCTGCCAAAAAAGTGCGCACATTGCACTTTTTCAACCAAAACAACCCCTTTACATTTGGAATACCCTTCACAAACCATATATTTCCTGAAAGTATACATGGTAAGATTTCTAGGTATACCCAGTTTGTTGTAGTGGGTTCATCTTTCTTGATCAAAGAATTATTTGGTTGCATAGTGTTTCCCTAAAAGAAAATAATTAAAAAGCAAAAAAATATCCACATGTAAACAAGAAAAAACAAGCTAAATATGAATGCAAAAGGTCTCCCAAACAGATCAATACCCAACATGCATAGCTATTGTAACCCTTTTAGCTATGGGGGCTTGTAGAACAGGATAGAGGGCCAGCCTCAGTTCCCCTCCAACCTGCATGCTACAAACCTGCACAGCCTAGTTGGCATGAGAAGGGTTAATAACAAGTGTTACTGCTATTTAAAAACAAGTTTTAGTGGAGTATCCACATTCTCAGGCCACTTAAGGGTCACTGCTGTTTGATAAACAGTGTTATTGTTCAAGCCCCTTAAAGGTTACTGCTGTTTAAAAACAAGTTTTAGTGGAGTATCCACTTGTTCAGGCCACATCAGACTCTTTTGAAAAAAAAATGTGTAGTGTACACTGGTTTTGGACACTTAAGGTTCACTGCTATTTAATAATGAATGTTAGGGAAGGATCCACATACTCAGGCCACATAAGAGTCACTGCTGTGTTATACCAAGTGTTAGTGGAGCATCCACTTACCCAGGTCACTCAAGGCTCCCTGCTGTTTAATAACAATTGATAGCTGAGTATCCACCTGCTCAGAGTATGTCAGACAGTTTTGAAAAAAAGGTAGTGTCCAGTGGTTCAGGCCATGTAAGGCTCTTTTTTGTTTAATAACAAATAGTAATTAAGTGCTCACTAGTTCAGGCCACTTGGATGTCACTGCTGTTTAATAACAAGTGATAGTGAAGTGTCTACTTGGTCAGGCCACTTAAGGGTCACTGCCGCTTAAAAACAAGTTTTAGTGGAGCATCCACTTGCTCAGGCCATGTCAGGCTCTTTTGAAAACAAAGTTTAGTAAAATTCACTGGTTTAGACCACTTGTGACTCTTTTTGTTTAATAACAAATAATAATTAAGTGTCCATTAGTTCAGGCTACTTGGGTGACACTGCTGTTTTTTTTTTTTATATATTCTTTATTTATTGCATGTTCAAAATAGAATTACATACATACAGAAAATGTATATAAAGACAGCATTAAGAAATAACCAACACATTGGTACATCATATTAAAATAAAAAGGAATTATCAAGTAAGCTTCCATTTGGTCTATTTTCTTTGCTGGTCTCGGCGCCAGACCTAGCTATATTTTGCTCCTGCAAGGCTGGTCCCCCCACGCCCCCCCCCCCCCCCCAGACAGACCACCCCCATCCGAGAGAGCTAGGCCCGGAGAGGGGAACAGGACGCCTGCAGAGACCCGCCCCTGTGTCCAAGGCGCCTACCCCTGAGGGTTTGAGACCTGTTCTCGCCCCACAGGGCACCTAGTACATGATCCAGAAGCATCGTACCCAGAGGAGAAAAAGCAAAGAGGGAAAAGAGAAGAAAAAGCAAGAGTAAAGTAAGATCAGCTTCCCTTATTAATGCTCCTACTGATTCCTTTCAACTAACCCCTTATAATCTGCCGAATATGCACTTGCGACCCACCCCGCCCATCTGAGACAGTGCGCCTCTGATCTTTCGTTGTGCTCCGCAATGATGCCCTCAAATCGCTCCATCTCTGAGACCTTGTTGAGCCAGAGCAGAATGCTAGGTGGATCTGATTTCTTCCACTGCACAGGAATACATGCCCTAGCTGCATTAATTAGTTGACCCATGTTGGACCTCCGGTATCTTTTGGCGAGAAGGAAGAAGGCTGGACCCCCCGGGATCTCCTCCCCCAGCACCCTTTCCATTGTTTCCTTAACTGTAGACCAGAAACCAGATTTCTGCAGATTGATTTTGCAATTCGAGACTTCCTTGTATGCGTCTAGTTCTTGCATTAAGTTTGGGAGAGTGATCTCAGGACATGATACAAAGAAAATCAAGTCATCCGCATAAGCCCCCACTTTATAATGGCCCGGGGGTAGGTCCACGCCCTGAATGTTGGGGTTCGCCCTTACCCTACAGAGAAAGGGTTCCAGGGTCATGATAAAGATGAGCGGCGAGAGGGGGCATCCCTGCCTTGTCCCATTTCCAATGCTGAAAGGCTCTGAGAGTAAACCGTTGACTCTCACCACTGCTGAAGGGCACTGGTAGAGGCTAGTAATCCAGGATAGCTATCCTGGCCCGAGACCCACATGTCGCAGGACCCCTTTCATGTAGTCCCACTGAACCCTGTCGAAAGCCTTTTCAGCATCAGTGGCAAGAAGGATCACAGGAAGCTCTCTTTTGTTAATCAGGTCTATAATGTTCATAACCTTAATCGTGTTGTCCCTCGCCTCTCTATACGGCATTAAACCCACCCGATCCAGGTGAATAATGTGGTGCAGGTGAGGGGACAAGCGGACGGCCAATATTTTTGCAAAGAGCTTCACGTCCGTGTTAAGCAGAGAGATAGGCCTGTAATTAGAGCTCTGTGTTGGGTCTTTGCCATCTTTCGGTATGACCAAAATCTGGGCCCGAAGATTGTCACACTGGAGGGACGCTCCTGCGGGAATAGAGTTTAGTGCCTTAAGGAGGCGTGGGGACAGGATCCCCACAAAGGTTTTATAGTAGAGCAACGGTAGCCCAGCCCCGGAGTTTTCCCATTCGCAGAATTCTTAATAGCCCCGCCAGTTCTTTTGCAGATATAGGATCCTCCAGCTGTTCAGTCAGTTCCCTCGGTAGCCTAGGGAGACCTGACTGGGCAATGTAATCGTCTATTTTCGCAAGTTTGTCACCCTGTGAGTGGGAGGGAATGTTGTATAGCACCTCGTAGTACTTTTTGAATAACTCCGCTATTTCCTTGTCCCTGTGAACTATCTTCCCTTTTTGGTCTGAGATTTTGGGAATGTACGTTCTTGCCCTTTCCCCACTCAGAGCTGAGGCCAGAAGTCTTCCACACCTATCACCAGACTCATAAAAGACCCTCCGGCTCTTGATGAGTTGGATTTTGATCCTGTTGCTGTAGATCTTCCGGTCCCTAAGGGCGGCAAGTGCAACTATTTGCGCTCCTGCCAGTGATTGCTTGTGCACCGCTTCCAACTTTTTTATTTCTTCCAACAGATCAGCAATCTGTTTGCCTCTCTCTCTCTTAACCCTAGCCCCCCTCTGGATCAGTGCCCCCTGAATAACACATTTATGGGCTTCCCACAGGATCGGAGCACCTATGTCCGGGGAAGCGTTCTCCTGAAAGTAATTTTGCAGGACCTGCTTCATCTCTTCTCTAATCTGGGGATCCTGAATTAGAGATTTATTTAGTGTTCATGACCACGTACGTGGTACCCGGTGCAGCGGGGCTAGTTGAATGCTAACTGGGGCATGGTCGGAGACAGTGATACTTCCTATTGAGGCAGAGGAGACCCGGGGGAGAGAGTGGTGCTGAACCAGAAACAAATCAATCCTGGAGTACATATTGTGCGGGGGGGGGGGGGGGGGAATAAAACATAGATAGTCCCTAGCGTCAGGATTGAGAATCCGCCAGGGGTCTACCAACTGGTGGGCATGTAATAGTTTTCTAACCCTTTTCAATTTAGCATAGGACATGTAGGAATGTCCCTTTGAGGTGTCTATTAAGGGCTCCAGGGAGAAGTTGAAATCACCTCCAATGATCAATCTGCCCTCCACAAATTCCGTAAGCCCCTCCAGAATTCCCTCCAAAAATGTGATCTGCCCCGTGTTTGGGAGGTAGAGGTTCACCAAGGTAAAGAGCTCCGATTGGATCCTCCCCTTAACGAACAGCCACCTCCCCTCTCCACCACTCAGAGAATCCACCTCCTCCCAGGGCACAGACCGAAAGATGAGTATGCTCACCCCCCTTGATCGTGAGTCTGGTGAGAGACTGTGATAGGATACCGGAAATACCTTATTACGGAAGGTTGGCGGATTGGATGACTTGAAGTGCATCTCCTGTAAAAAGGCCACACCTGCTTTTGACGCTCTGAGGTTGTTCAATATCATAGACCTCGTCTCGGGGGTGTTCAGCCCTTTTACATTCAAAGAAATCAGATTAGTCTCACCCATATCAGCACTCGGTAAGGGGCTCAGATATAGCACAGAGAGTAAAGGGGTGAGTCAAACGTGTTGAACACGGGGGCCAAGCACAATTACACACCTGTCTTCAGTAGTAGCTAGGCCTCACCACTCTAGAATCTCTATGTCAAGGGGGAGTAAGCAGGGGCAGGGAAAGCCAAGGAGGAGAAGAGAGGAGAATAGTCAAGAAAACAAAGTAGAGCAAAAGAACTTGAGAGAGTACACAAAACCTCTGGTAGGGCCCTCGGTCAGGCCCCCCGCACTGTCAGTCAGGTTCCACCGACCGCCCCAACAGAGGAGAACTAAAGTGCGATTTACGCTTAGTCTCAGCTCCACCCACAAGGGTGAAGATTGACACCGGCCTATCTGGGGGAACTATGTCCAGCACCGGATTCAGAGGCAGTGCCACCTCAGTCCCCAGGGCAACATTTATCATTTGAGCAACAGCGAGTAATCAGTTAACTAAACTTCAACTGCAGGAAAGAAGAAACAGCAAACAATACAGATGAACACGGTTTAACAGCTTAACAGCAGGAGGGACCAGGTCTCTCAGGGCCGAGCGTCTCCAGCCAGGCCCTCCCCGAGCACCAGCGGGAAGCAGCCAGGCCCAACTACTGGTGGAGCATAGAGGCGCAGTAAGGTGCCCCAGTTCGGGCTCCGGCTTGGATACCCGCTGGCCCACCGCCCCCCACCGGCACTCAGCGGGAGCCCGCCCCCAGACCCCAGGCACTCCCGCTCCACATTCAACAACTGAAACAATCTTACTTCTCTAGAGACTGGTACTGCCAAAGTTTCAGGGTCACATCTCTCTGTCCATTGGACCGGGGTGCCTCTCCAATCGTTGCCCTCACGCCTCTCGCCTCTCATCTTGGACCTTCTCGTACGGGGACATCTCTGGGGTAAGCCGCCTCGACCCAGCGGAGGCAGCTCCGTTGACAGCGAGAGCCAGTTGGGGACCAGGATGGGGTCACAGTCCAGGAAAGCAAAGAGACCCTCGAGATCCTGATTTTGAGCTTGTAGGTACCTCTCTCCTTAACCACAATGGTGACACTGCTGTTTAATAACAAGTGTTAGTGAAATGTCCATTTGTGCAGGCAACTTAAAGGTCACTACTGTTAATGACAAATGTTAGTGGAGTATCCACTTGCTCAGGCCACTTACGGAGCACTGCTGTTTAACAGCAAGTGTTAGTAAAGTATCCACTTGCTCAGTCGACTTAAGTGTCACTGCTGTTTAATAACAAGTGTTAGTGAAGTACCCACTTGTTCAGGCCACCTCAGGCTCTTTTTAAGAACATTGTGTAGTGTCCACTAGTTTAGGCCATGTGAGGTTCTTTTTCATTTAATAACAAATAGTAATAAAGTGCCCAATATTTCAGGCTTTAACTACTGTTCAGGTGTCACTGCTGTTTAATAACACGTGTTAGTGGAGTGTACATTTGCTAAGGCTACCTAAGGGTCACGGCTGTTTAATAATAAGTGTTATTGGAGTATCCGATTGTTCAGGGCACTTAAACCGGACATTATTACTTTAACGGGTGTTGGTTCCTCTCTCTGCTGACAGGAAGAACCTTGGGGGGGCATCCAGAACGCTGGACCCCCCCTTGCACCCAACTGCACAGATCGCTCATAATACTCACCTTCATTATGAACCAGCACTGGGAAAGGAAGAGGTGATTGGCCTCTGGGGGGTCACGTGGGCAGATCCTGCCGGCGGCCGGCACAGAGGACATGACTACGGCCCACATGACTGCCCAGCAGCCAATCGAGGGATTCCATTCCCAGCGCTGGCTTGCAATGAGGGTGAGTATTACGAGCGATCTGTGCAGTTAGGTGCAAGGGGCCTCAATGTTCTGGATGCCCCTCCAAGGTTCTTCTTATCAAAAGAGAGAAGGACCAACACCTGGTAAAGTAATAACGGGTGTTGGTCCGGTTTAAGGGTCATTTTCCTGTTGATTTTTTAAAATTGTCCATTTTGGGCAACTGTAACTGCAGGTGTCTAACAATGCAGAAAGCAGCAAATAAGGTACAGAGAAGTAGTCGTGGTGCTGCTGCTTGTGGAGGTGATGAAACTGTTGCTGCGGAGAGAGGATGTCTTTCACTTGTGCTTGTTATACCTTCCTCTGATGCAAGCAGGTGCCAGGGTTTGTAGCATATTTTTGTAGGCCTCAATACTGTGGCAGAGTGGTGAGACCAGCTCAGTGGCAGCATGAAGCAAGTTGCCAGCACAGCAGGGGCACCCGTATCACCTCATAGGGGAGGGTGAGCATGACCACAATGCACTAGCATCGGATAAGGCCCATAGTACGAGAAGGCAGACTTTTACTTGCATGGTGGATGACTACCTATCCACATGTCTCCTGGTACTGAGCGCTCTCCATTCAATTTCTGGGTCATTAAATTGGACACATAGCCAGAGCATGCAGCTTGCATCACACCCAGGTCTACCCTAGAACAGGTATAATATTTCAGAATGCACCTGCAAACTAATCGCTATCCGAGTGTGAGAGCATATCTGGTAGAGCAAAGACCCAATAGGCTACTTTGGGTAGCGGTTTTCTTGTCAATTGGAATCGGTCCCCAATTAAAGCGTATTACCCCAGTGTGAAACAGGCCTAATGCCCACCAGCAGATCATCAAAGCAATAAAAGATCCATTTAGGGTCTGATTTGCCAAGTTTAGCACACTGCTGGTTTTCAGCAAAAATACCCACACTCCCTCATAGTAGGTAGTAGTGTGGCTAAGAAGCAGCAAGCAGGCATTTAGAATAGCGTCTTGCCAAACCCCAGTTATGAAAAGTCAGTTAATATTCCTATTGTAGGTTCTTTAGATGCTTGACAATTCAAAGAGAAGGACAGCGATACATTTTTTAAATATAATTGAGCACACATACATTTAATACAATTAAAATCCGCACAAGGATATTATGCAGCTAAAATATGTTTTAGCAAGACCAATCTATACACAAGGATAAAAACACTTTTAATTTCTAAGGTTAGTCCACACAGAGTATGTTATTACATAAGCACAGGTGATCACCTGATCCTATGTTGAGGAACACGGTTTACATTATTATTATGTTACATGATCACCCCTCGCACAGACCCGAAATAGTTACACCAGAACAGTTCTGTCATCAGTACTGCCCTGTTTACCTCTCGCCATGATTCCTCCTTCTGGCTTAGTGAAAGGCCTCTTTTCTTATACCCCCTGTGTCCCTTCAAGTTCCGAACCCCTCCTACGACATGGCATTGCATTTGATAACCCATTTGATCAATTTCCCAGCTTAATTGTGGACATTCTCTGCCTCTTGTTGCTTAAGCCAAACAAAGCTTGCCTAATTACCACGTTAAAAGAAGCCCTTGATCTAATATAATTATGCTCCTTTTGATTCATTATACTAAATGAAGTTTTCTCTGGAACCTAATTATGTTAAACTAATCCTAGTTAAACTAATGTTTTTGCACTTTGGTCCCAATTCTGCCAACATACCAACATGTATACCAACATGTGACAACATACCAGCCTCTGGCTGTTCACCATATGCTAAATTAACCTTTACATACATATACCACAACATTTTGATCATTAACTTATAAGTTAACTATGTTAAATAAAATAGGAACCTTTAGATGGCAAACAACAAAAGCTGGTGTGTGTAATTGCCTAAGACTTGACCATCCCTCTTTGGATAGAATGAACAATGCGCACAAATGTAAACCACACAATGATAGATTATATATAATCATTAACAGAAATATTATATATAATATTTCTGTGGATGACCCATATTCCTACATAATTATGAAATATAACAAACTACTATACTACTATACAATACTACTATATATGTTACCTTAGTGAAATCATACTTTTTCATAAATCATTTATTTACCCGGAAATTAAAAAAAAAAACCTTCAATGTAATTGTACACGTTGTGTGCTTTTCTCATGTTCCCATGTAAAAAAACTTGAATATTAGCAATAGCAAAATTTTATGGAAGCAATGAGCACTGTGCCAGCTTAACTAGGCATACTGTCCAGTGCTGCACTACAGTTCACAATTCATAAATGATGTTTGCAGGAATGCCACTGTGCAGGTTGGCATGGTCTGGTGCAGCCCCTTAATTGATGCATGCAAAAATGTTTGATCTTTTAGAATATGAATCTGAATTACAATATGAATATTGTGGCTCAGTGGCATCTGATTTGAAAACTAGGTCTTACAGGCTTTTTATTGCAGAAAATAAAATTATTAGCCACGTATGTACTATTATGCATTTTCCAAAATGCACAGTGCTTACAGCTTGCACACAGTAGCATATGTAGCTCTGATCACCATGGGCCCTCTGCACTCTGCAGCCTCTGGAGTGGACACTCCCTGTCCAGGTCGCGGTAGGACAAAACATCATCACATGTCTTCTGGGGGTGTGGCTGGGGCATGCAGGGGGGCAGGGCCTGACACAAGAAGCTGAGGAGGAAAGAGGTAACATGGATGCAAAAGTGAGTGTCGGAAGGAAGCATAATAGCGGCCTTGCTTGCCGCTTCTTCAACCAGCTCTGATGCTGTTGCCAGGGAGGACAATCACTGGGACGGTTGCATCTGGCCCAAATATGAGCTGCTGGGGGTGTGGTTTGGGTGTGCATGGGAGTGGGTAAGATGGGAGAAGCTGTTGGCCACTGGAGGAAGGAGACAGCATGGATGCAAAGGTATGGGGAGATGGAGGTGACATGGCGGCCCTGCGTGCTGCTTCTTCAACTCTCTTGCCACCACCAGTGCCTAGAAGTGTACAGACTATTCAAAAGAATGTGAACAGCAAATGGCTGCCCCCAAAAAGCACCACCACACCCAGTAGCAATGTTAAATATACAAACATTTAAAAAGAGAAGACTAAAACAGCACAAATACATAATAATAACAATGATAAAGTGCATACCGTGCCTAATACATAATATAATAAAAGTAACCATGATGGTGCTAAAGTGCTGCAGTGCTAAATTAAAACCAAATCAAAAAATACCTAACCTATTACAACTAATCTCTTTATATGTTACTCCCAAAATAAATTGACCACAGTATAAAACACACAAAGGACAATAGGCTCAATTCAGAGGCACATTCGTCTGGAATTCGTCTGTGAAAGTTTACGTGTGTGTTTTTTTGTTTTTTTCGTTCATTTTCCATTCGTACGAACGTTCGGGCTAATGCGTATATGCGCTTTCGAAGAACAAAACTAAATCGGATCATTTGCGTTAGTTTGGATCATTTTCCAATCAAAATCTGATGTTTTGCGTTCGTTCAGATAACTTACGTTGTTGGGATGGGCTTGCATCTGATTCAGAGAGCTGATTGCCGAGGGACCACCACCCTATTAAACCGTTTTATTTGCGATCCACTTACGGGACCTTTGAGGTCTCGGATTGCTATTGTTGAACATGTTTTGCGGCTATATGGAGAAGTCTGCGCGCCTTTAGCACCAAGGCATTGCATGTATCAGCATGGCCGAGGCCATAAATTGTATAGCAATGCATACCTGAATCAATACATTTCATGTATGCCTTATAGATGCATTTTAATGCTGACCTTAATTAGTCCTTAGCATGTAAACATTTATTTTCCCACACATCCATATAATTGGTACATTTTTTTTAGACTTATGTCCTTTGTTATTTATATTTGGATTGTTGAACTTGAATCTTAGTTTGTTGTAGGAGTTATTGTTTTAGTTGGTTACCTTTGCTTTGTGTAATTATTTTATATTTGGTTGCAGGAACCACAAGATGTGTCACTCGCACAACATACAAGCAGTGTTTGGTCCGGATATGCGATTCCTCAGTGTTCTTGCAGGGCATCCAGGGTCGTCCCATGATGCTTATATATTGCAGAGCTCCGGCTTATTTTGTCGTTTTGAGTCTGGAGAATTATCTGGTGGATGGCTTCTGGGAAAGTTTGCTCACATTCCATCAATCCATTTTCACTGTATGGCAATGAATATAGTTGATGACTCATGTCTTAACCTATGGCTGTTTTTAGACCCTTGATGACATGTTAAACAATATTGTTGCTTAGAATGTGTATTTTATGTTAGTATTTTTAAATTCTTTCAGGGGATTCTGGATATCCGCTCTGCCCTTGCTCCTGATGCCCGTTCTTTGCCTGCAGAATGCGGACCAGGAGTTCTATAATCGGGCACTATGCAAAACCAGGGCCGTGGTGGCGAGGGCCTTCAGGCTTTTGAAGTCCAGATTTAGGTGTGTGGACCATACAGGGGGGCACTGCAGTATGACCCCAACAAGGTTATACCAATAATTTAATTTACATTTTTTAACAGGGACCACACGTGCCAGAGTGGCACAACTGAGTGTTTGGGTCCTTCAGTTGGTGGGTGAGATGCAGGAGCTGCACGACTCGTTGGGGACCACAGATGAAGAATAATGTTCTGTGGCCTGCCATTGCTATGTATTTAGTTTTTTATAGTTGTAAAAATGTTACATTTTGTAAATATTTTAATATTTTATATTTTATGAAGAAAAAAAAATGTTACATTTAAAAAAAAAAACATTTAAAAAAAAACAAAGATGGCATTTGGTATTAAAAAAAAAAAATTATAAAAGTTTCAGTGTCATTTCATTTACAAAATACATTAACACAAAACGAATGGGCCCAGAAATATTTAGAGATGAATATTCACATGACCGCGAAGTGATTTGGGTAAGTTTTAGAGGTGAAAAATGGAAGAAGAACCTAACCGCGAAGATTTGGGTACGTTTTAGGGGTCATACATGGAATATGTAGGAAAGCGCAAAGTGATGTAGCTAAGCATTGTAGCAGAAGTGAGTGACCCAAATATGTAGGCGAGCACTTTAATGAGTTAAGTTTGTAGTGCGCAGGTGCAAGATCATAAGGATTTTCGTCTGGACGATCATTTATGGAAAAAAGGGAATCAGAATCTAACGGAAAACGTAAAGGATTCGTGGGAGGAGTCGATGGAAAAAGGGCAAAAACGAAAGCCAACGTTGTAACATGAGAAAAAAAAATGGAAAAGTCACGCTGGAAATGAAATGAAAATTCTCGTACTCGTACTCTGGCATACGAATGGACGAAGACTTTACAGAAGGCTTGCAATGCATAGAATTGCTCGTACACTCATATGAGAGCGGGAAAAATTAAAAAAAAAAAAACAGATCGGCACAAAAACGAAAGTCTTTTTTTGTTTCTCTGAATCAACCCTAATGTGCAAAAGAACAATAAGATAAGGAGCAAATAGACAGTAAGAGAGCAAACAATGATATAGTATCAATGCAAATAATAAAGTCAAATATCACCAGTATTGCATCCATATGTTCCAAGGCTACCACTGGCTCTTCACCAGGGTCTCCAGGGTGGCGTTGTATAGAGCCAGAGGAGGCAGGTTGCACCGGCCCCCTTCTGCTATGGGCCTGGAGGCAGCTGCCTTTTCTGCCTGTATGATATGTATGCTCCTGGTTGTAAACCATGTTATGCAGCTCATGCACAAACATATGGTAACGTATTAATCTTATCAAAATGATAAGAAAAATAATAAGATTGGGCATTAAGTAAAATCTTTTCAATTACATGTATTCCTACCTTTTCTCTAATTAAAATATTAGCATTGGCCTGTAAGGATGGTAGAACAGACTGGCATTAGCTATGTATGACAACATAAAAAAAAAAAACTAAAGGTTTACACATTTGAAGTTGCATGCCTCAGAAGACATTTTGATTAATTCTGTTTACCACATAAAACAATATTTTTAAATAATTTATAGGCAAGGTTTGTTTGTCACATAAACCTTTTTTTAACGTCACGTCAGCATGTTTGGCAAGATTTGTAGATATTTCACTGTGACCTTTAATCAATCTGTCTAAAAACCTTTATAACCCAGGGGAAATTGTGTTTTTGTTTGTAATTTCAAAAGCAAATTTGGATGTTAACGATTCTACCCTTAACTCCTTTGCGTTATAACACAACATTAAACTACAAAGGTAATCAGTAAAAAGGAGCAATGAATATTGAGTCATCCAGTATGCATTATTTATCAGTTTTTATTAACTATATTCAATAAATGTATTCCAAATATGTTATGTATAAATAAAGCCATAGATCAGCAAAAGCAGGCACCATAAAAGACAGGCATATGCCATTATGCATTTAATTCGTAAGCTCTGACATTCAAGCAGTATTATTTATTTAGACTTATCTATTTATTTTATACTAAGTTTAAAGAGGACGTTAACCAATTTGAAGTCCTCATCTTTCCTTATTCCCCAGCATAATGCCCCATAAAAAGAAAAACACACCTGATTGCAGGTATCTCACGCCGGTGAGGAAAGAAGCACTGCCCTGCTCCTCAGCTGCCATGCAGTGCTCAAATTGGGTGTCTGATATGTCATTCAAAACTAGTAGTGCTACCTGGAAGTTGGAAACAGAGAATACAGTGCTTCGCTTTCTGCACTGATCGGCAGTGGATTATGGCTTGCAGTTTGTACTGTAATGTAGTTAATGCCTGTTACCAGTCCTTTCTTAAAAATCATATGTGTACTAAACAAAATATGGTCCTTGCCTTCCACTTCAGTGTAAATACTGTAATACCTGACAGTACCTGTTCAACAATAGGTCCCTGTCCCAAGTCCCTGTCAGCTTCTATCAACAAAGGCCCTTATTTATGAAGCAATAGCGTCAGGTAGCGACTGGTGAGCGACCGGTAATGACGGGCACCGCCACGAGTACGCCGGCTCCCCACCACAATCACACATTTATCAAGCCAATCCTGCTTAGCGACTGAGATAGCGCCAGATAGCCACTCATTCATCATTATTCCAGCCTCAGCCCACAGCGCCAGAGTCCGACCTTTAACAGCGACAGGTATGACCTCTCGCTACCTGGCGCTCTCCAATGCATTTCAATGGAACAATCTTTAAATATTCATAATTCATTATTATTAATGTTTTTTTTTTTTTCAATGTGAAAAATTCTGTGACCACTTCTGCCATTGTTAATTTTTTTAAGGTAAAAAAAAAAAAAATTGTCCAGAATTGATATTACAGGTCTGATATTATTGTATTCATATTACTAAATTCTTTAACCCTTTCGCTGCCAGCCTACCTGCAGCATTTGCCACTCCCTGTTGCCAGACTGAGTTTGACTGTTTTGCGCTACACATGTTCAACTGTCATTTTCGAAGGGATTTCCAGGGATTTCCCAGGAAAATTATATATTGTTTTTTTCAACAGAGTCTGGGCTTTAACATGAAATGTCTTGTTTGTGTTTTTTAGGTGTATTCTCAACATTTTTGGGTGAAATGTGTGAAAAAAAATAAAAAAAATATATTTTTTTACAATTTGTAGAGTTTTTTTGTAATAAAAAATGTAAGTTTGTCAATAAAATCTTATTGCGTGAGAAACCCCAATTTCTCCCGCTTACAGCGATACCACATATGTATAGGTAGACACCCTTTCCTGCCCAGAAGCCTTTTATAGCTGCTGGATGACAAATGGTTAATTAAAAAAAAAAATGACATAGGGTCCCCCTTCCCGGGGAGGGGGACCCCATTTTTTTTTGGATTTTTAAGGGTTAAAAACCCTTAAAAATCCAAAAAAAAAAATGACGTGGGGTCCCCCTTACCCAAAGTAACCAGCCCGGGACCAGCTATGGGGGCTTGTAGGCACAGAGTGGGGGGGCCAGCTTTGGTGGCCCCCCCACCCTGCAGCCTACGAGCCCACATAGCCTATGTGGGCCCGGGCTCTTCTGCCCCCCCCTGGCCTTTGGGGAGGCAGGTAATGGGGGTGCGGGGGTTAATGGCAATGCCACCCCCCCAGCCATGTGAACTGGTATAAGGGGTCTCATGGACCCCTTACCAGCTCACAAAGGGTTAACTGTAAAAAAAAAAACACCACACAATAAAAAAAAGTATTTTATTAAAAAAAAATAATTTTTTTTTACTGTACTTACCTTCGATTGCAAGCTCTTGTCCCTCGCCGCTCAGCTGACAGATGCCGGTGATCGGTACAGGAGAAGGAGGAGGCAGGAGATCAGAGGATCTCCTGCCACCTCCTTACCCTGTGCCGATCACCGGCATCTGAGAAGTTGAGAAGGGTGAAGCCAGATATCGGGGGCCGGGATGACGTCATAAGCCCCGCCCCCAAGGGGGCGGGGCTTAGCGGCAAGATGGCGGCCGCCATCGAGGATCAAAGGGGAGAGAGCCTCTCAGGCTCTCTCCTGAAGATCGGTAAGTCCTGGGGGGGGATCGGAGGCCCCCCAGGTGAAGAGGAGGGACAGCGGGAGCCAGCGCACATGGAGGTAAGTGAATGTCATTTTTATTTTTTTTTTTTTTTTACAGTTAGCAGCTGCTGCTGCAGAAGCGGGGGGGGGGGGGCGGCCTATTCCGGGGGCTCTCCTGGAGCCATCCGACCCCCCACGGGGGATCGGATGGCACCAAATTAAAGGGGAGACCCGGCCGGATCCAACAAGGGGTCAGGTGAGTATTTTTTATTTTTATTTTTTAAACTAGAAGCGATCAAAGTCAAGCACGTAACACCTACGGGCTTGGCACTTAAGGCCCAGCCAAGCCAGCACGTAGGTGTTACGTGCTTGGCAACAAAAGGGTTAAAAAATTTTTTTTTTTTTGCTTCCAAAAATATGGTGGTTTGGGGGTTAAAAAACTACTTTTAACACATCGCCGCCAGAGCTCTGGGGTTTAAACATGCATTTCACAGCGCTTTTTGGAGCGTGATTTTTTGATGAATATGGTGGGAGCCGGTCGCTCTGACCAGTCGCTATCATGCGCACCCATACATCGCGGAACCTGTCAAATAGCTCGTATTCAACATTACTGCACACCGACTGAGTTGCTATCAACAACCGAACAACGGTCAAACACAGCGACTACTAGCGGGCACTGTGAAAATACTGCTACAGTCGCTAAACTGTCGCTACCTGCTGCTATTAATGAATCGGCCTCAAAGATCAACATCCCTGCACACTGGACTTCGCTGACAGAGTTAGGAAGCAATCTGGTAAGCATTTTAAATGAATAGGGTATATTGTTTAGATCAAAGATGGGCTTAAAAGTTTTCTTCGCCGCCAGAGCTCTGGGGTTTAAACATGCATTTCACAGCGCTTTTTGGAGCGTGATTTTTTGATGAATATGGTGGGAGCCGGTCGCTCTGACCAGTCGCTATCATGCGCACCCATACATCGCGGAACCTGTCAAATAGCTCGTATTCAACATTACTGCACACCGACTGAGTTGCTATCAACAACCGAACAACGGTCAAACACAGCGACTACTAGCGGGCACTGTGAAAATACTGCTACAGTCGCTAAACTGTCGCTACCTGCTGCTATTAATGAATCGGCCTCAAAGATCAACATCCCTGCACACTGGACTTCGCTGACAGAGTTAGGAAGCAATCTGGTAAGCATTTTAAATGAATAGGGTATATTGTTTAGATCAAAGATGGGCTTAAAAGTTTTCTTCATTTTAACATCCTAGCTCATTGCAAATGTTTTTGTTTGATTCTGAAAGTGTGGAAGGATTAGAAACGATTTAATATTTTTTCTCTGTCACCTAATTGACATGGAAATACTTTTATATTTCTTGCCCCTGTATGCATTAGGTGTTGGCAACTTAAAGCAAAAAGATTAAGATAACTTTGGAGAATATTGCAGTTTCTTGTTACACATCTGTAATTTAACCTAATACATATCCAGGAGAGTTACATTGACCATAAAGTTGTCTTGACCATAAAGTTGTCCTAAGAAAATGTTTGCATTGTGGTCTAATGTGGTCTAATACTTTCTTCTGTTCTGTTCTTCTGTTGCTGTTTGGACAGGTTCTTTAGAATATTTAGGTTTAATAAGCACTGGAATCTGAATAATATTCTAGTTGAAAAAATCTGGCTGCATGTTTTGGTCTCTGAAAAGCAAATAAAGCCAAATATATCCAAATAGCCTTGCACTGAAGACCATTCAAATATTTCAGGAACTCTAAGTGTAATAGAATAGTTCCCTGGTGAGGAATAGCCTTCCCGTCCCTCCAGAAATATTACATTGTGGCTCAGATTGCGCCCTTGATCTTGCTACATGCTCCGCGATACAAGCCTATATGGGTGCTCAACGACATAGCCAGCTGCTCCCCAGTAGCCCCGGCTTCATTGTTGTGGACCCCTAAACCCCGCAGACCGAAGCAGATACCTCCCATTCTAAACTTTTCTCTATCAGTGTGGGATTCTGTTGCGGATAAATTCACTTCTCCTCATCTACCCGCCTCCCCCTTAATTGGGAACCCTGCGTTTCCCCCAGGAATCTCACATCCCTTCGGATATAAATGGTGGTTACAGAAAGGCCTTACGGCAATAGATAAATTCTGTACTCCGACTGGGATGAGGACTCCCCAGGATATGTCTCCAGGTGGGGAATTACCCCCCTGCTGAAACTTTTAGGTGGCTCCAGGTGCAGCATTTTATAACAGGCTTACTCAGAAAATCCTCCCCACCCTTCAAGAAAACTGACTTTGAAGACAGGTGCATACGTGACCAATTCGCTGCTGGCTTGATATCCAGCCTATATGCTTCCCTAGTGACCCCCCCCTCTTCAGTCAAGCATAATTATATGTTGAGATGGGAGCTAGAAATGGGAGCAGAAAAAGAACTGGATACCTGGCAGAGTATCTGGAGAAACATAAGCAAAACCTCACGAAATGCATTAGTCTTGGAAAACGCATATAAGGTCCTGTTCCGGTGGTACTTTACTCCAGACCGAATTCATAGATTTTCCTCTTCGGATTCCCCCCTGTGTTTCAGAGGTTGCGGGGAGAGAGGTACTATGTATCACATATGGTGGGGTTGTCCGGTCACTTGTGCCACTTGGAACAGAACCTATAAGTTGATCTCTGACATCTTACATATCCCACAGGTGCCAGACCCCTGGGAAGCAATTTTTTTCACAGAAGATAGGTCAATACACTAAACTAGGATGGCGGCTAACTCAGCACATCCTCTCAGCTGTAAAGACGACCATAGCCAGAAACTGGAAGTCCCCCAACATACCTTGGCCTGAAATCCAGAACAGGATATCAGATATTATGTGTAACGAAAAAATAACAGCAATAGTGAATGATCAATATGACATGTTCTATGAGACCTGGAGCCCATGGCTGGAGCATATCAGGCTGTCCAATAACCAGACTGACCCCGTGTTTTCAATTTGATAGACCAACGCGTCCCTTCTTTGGTAATTGACCCCTAAACTTTAAGCTCATTATCTCTATATATACTTTGGCTTAGGTCCAACCCGCTTCACTCCCTGTTTGACTCTCCTGCCTTACTCACTCCCCCCCACCCTGTTACATATGCCCCAAAATAGAAGTTCTTGCTCTAAATAATCCCTGAGCGCTGGAACTTTCAGGAAGTAATCTCTGTAGGTATACCTCATGTTCCCATGACAATATTTAATAAGCACACGGCTTATCATCCCATGAGACCTTATTAGGTTCTGTTAAGTGTACAATCTGTTACATTAGATATGTTTTATTGATTTGCTCTGGATATATTATACGATTAAGCAGACTACAGTACTGTGTATTTGGAAAAAGCTGTATACCTCATAACTATTAGTATGCATCTCATCTATGTTTTCCAGTATGCTTTTTTTCTATATGTATACTGTGTATCTTATGCAAACTTCAATAAAAACTTTGTAAAAGAATAGTTCCCTGGCTAGGGATGCACCTGGGAGGGGGCCTGGAGTTGAGAGGGAATCCCTGGGATATTGAGGGAGGATGGTATACATAGTGAGTGCAGTTCCCTAGATTGGCCATTTAAGGGCAACAGAGGGAGAGTATAAAAGGAAAAGCTGAGGTGAGGGTCTGGTGATTTCCACTGTGCATGGGAATAGAGCCCTGAGGAGAAGTTATCATGTAGAGGCAATTCCCTTAGCAGGTCATGTAGACTGATGAGGGTGTGTGTGGGGCCAGCGAAGAGGGCTTTGGAAGTGCAGTAGGCTTAGATCCATTGGGGTGGATGCCTGAAGAAATAAGCCCTAGTGTCTGGTACCCATATTGAGGCACAGGAGCAGAAGAGAAACCAGCTTGGGACCTTGGAGATATGGGTCAGGAAATGATGTCTCTGGAGTGCAGCTTGGTGAGATCCCTGGGAGGGGACAGATGGAGAAGTAAGCCCTAGTGTCTGGTGCCCCTGTTGAGTAAGCACAGGCGAGCCGAGGAGCCAGCTTGTGACCTGAAAGTCAGAGGGTCATGGGAAGATGCCCTTGGATCCCAGAAGGGAATGCCCGGAAAGGAGTGAGAACAGGAATATACCCCCCGAGACATGCTGGGGAGGAAACTGTGCCTGTTGTTGAAATATACTTAATAAGAATGTGCTGGATAGTGGACTGTGTTTAATATAGAGGAGACATCCCATAAAGAGAACTGTGTGCTTGAATGTTTCTGCTGTGCCCAGGAAGACCGTGGTGACCATGGATCCTGTGAGTACATCACCCCATCCCTGGCCAACCCCCCTGTAAACAATTTAATAACTAGAATGATAACCAATATCTCCTGGATCGCTTGCCAACATTTGTAAACAATATTTTAATAAACATCAATAAAAATATCAATGACCAATACAATAATAACTCATGTCTGGCTAAGCAAGATTTGTTAACATTTATTATTAATAACTAAAATAAAAAGATATCCTACCTGGTTTGGCTAAAATAAATATATAAATAGCTGGCCAATATTAACGCAATGGATAAATACAGATAGTAGTTTGTTAGATACCCGAAGACACACAGAGACTAATGGTGAATACTGGGATATATTGTTTCTGTATAATACAAGAAGCATTCAATTCTTACATCAGAAATACCGGATTAATACAGAGGGTAATTTATTGCTAGTGCCACTGAGCTCCACACGTGCAGAAAGGCCAATGGCACTATTGCCAGTTACCGTTTCTTGTGGCACTGCTTTCTCTGTGCGACTTTGATAAAAGTCATGTAAGCCGGGCACTAATGAAGCAGACTATCTGTATTAAATCCTGTCTCTGTCTTTCAATGCTGCTGGTTGCTTATAGCCATACAACAGCAGTGTTCTCTACTATAATACACGCAATACAGCTCACACACATTTTTATTGTTTGTTCATTTATTTTTCACGTTTAAGAGCATAAATATTTGAAAAAGGCAACAGCTAATTCAAATATACATGAAAAATATGTAATTCGTCCACTTTGTGGTGCCTAGAAGTGAAATGAAAAGTTTTTTAAAATCAGTTCCCCTTTTGCTCATTTTACATGTCTAGGGCTTAACTAATTCTTTAGGGGTTATATAGCAATAGATTTTGTCCAAATTTTAATTAAGGCAATTATGTTTTGTAACTATTTTTTGGCTTCTTTTTAGGTCTGTTTTAGCTGGGTACACATATATCCTTGATGTTACTAATGCAGCAATACAAGGCCACTTTGTGTCACTTACCTGAAAAATATCACTTTTATTTACACATGAAATTTCATAAAAACACTTACATACAAATACACAAAGCCCAAGACATTTAAAAACAGCAATGCTAATCCCCTATCATATCATCAAAATATCTCAAAACTCCCACTAATGGGATATCTTATTTATATACATAGATTGTGTCTCTGTTCTAATGCTGTAAACTAATCAAATTCTATTAAAATACAAGTCTGTATTGTGCAGGGAGAAAAAATCTCTCTACATATACATACTTAGGTATTTGTGCCGGCACTTAAAGAGGACCTGAACCATATCCCCCTATTATGCAAATCCTTATCACATTTTATCACCAATAAAAAACAACTCTATTGTGAATACCCCCCATGAATGATCCAAAACACCCCTTAAACAATGAATATTATACCAATGAATGTACAAAAAAATGTTTATGCTCAAAAAGTGCTTAAAGAGGACCTAAACCATATCCCCCTATTATGCAAGACCTTATCACATATTATCACCAATAAGAAAAAACTATATTGTGAATACCCCACATGAATGATCCCAAAAAACACCCCTTAAACCGGACCTTCAGCGTGATTTAATGAAAAGCCCAAACTCTTAAAAAACGGTTCCTCAGCATCTAAAATTAATATATTTTACATTTTTAGTCACTAACTTATTATTCTTTCCCCCACTGGGCTGCAACTCTGTTCAGGAATTTAGGATACGGGCGCCGCCATCTTGACTCAGAAGCATCACACTTACTGAGGAGAGGAGAGTGGGATAAGATACAGGGGGGCGGGTTATAGCTGTGCTTTGCTCAGACAGAGCAGAGCTGGGGTCAGGTAACGGTCAGCAGTCCCAGAATGCAGAGCAGCACAGTCAGGAGGCACTTCCTGTTTGCAGGCTGCCTGATAAGATGGCGGCTTCCATAAGCTTGGATGTTTAAAGGCTCATAACATGCTGTAGATGCAGGTAGGATGATTTTTAATGTGAGCAATCTGTATGTACAGGGTGTGGGAAACATATAAGATAGACTCTTATTCAGAGTGAAGGTCCGCTTTAAAACAATGAATATTATACCAATGAATGTACAAAAAAAATGTTTATGCTCAAAAAGTGCTTAGTGCTGAAAAATGTGTACTACTGTACACATGTTGAACGATCACCAAACTCTGCAATAATGATACCTACTGACTATAAATCCCATCCCATAATAACTATTCGATATAAGAACCGATATAACAAGAACTACAGGAACAGCATGTCTTCACCCTTGGAAGCCGCATGGATAGCGGCAGGCGCGGGTGTCCCGGTTGCGACCCCCTTTTTTGATGAGTGTTTCTGACATGCTGTTATTCTGATGTGCTAAACCCTGGGCACTGGTAGTATTTGATTGTTATTGTGCTGGCACTTGTATATTGGGGTGGGATTTATAGTCAGTAGGTATCATTATTGCAGAGTTTGGTGATCGTTCAACATGTTTACAGCAGTACACATTTTTCAGCACTAAGCACTTTTTGAGCATAAAATTTTTTTTTGTACATTCATTGGTATAATATTCATTGTTTTAAGGGGTGTTTTTTGGGATCATTCATGTGGGGTATTCACAATATAGTTGTTTTTTATTGGTGATAAAAAACACCAATAAGTGCCGGCACAAATACCTAAGTATGTATATGTAGAGAGATTTTTTCTCCCTGCACAATACAGACTTGTATTTTAATAGAATTTGATTAGTTTACAGCATTAGAACAGAGACACAATATGTATATAAATAATATATCCCATTAGTGGGAGTTTTGAGATATTTTGATGATATGATAGGGGATTAGCATTACTGTTTTTAAATGTCTTGTGCATTGTGTATTTGTATGTAAGTGTTTTTATGAAATTTCATGTGTAAATAAAAGTGATATATTTTTGAGGATATAGGTTTGCGAATATTTTTTGGTGCTCCCTAAGGGAGGAAGGTGTGGTTTTTTCCATGTCCACTCCCAAACTAGTGAAAATTTAAAACCAACATATAACACAACACACTTTAAAACCAGAGTATCCCACCCCAAAACCCTTCATGAGTAATAGTAAAAATAGATATGGATGGGGCCAGGGGATTTTTATAATTTGTGCCGGCACAAAAAAAATTAAAAAGAAAGGTTATTTTTTATTTTTCTGGTTTAATCTACTAGATATGTATTAGAACCTAGATTGCAAATTTCGCACCACAAATCAATAGTAGAAAAACAATTTAACCCAATACCTGTGGCCATGCTGTGATTGGTAACTATTTATGCCCTAAATTGAGCCCATACAGTATTTAAATGGTGAATCCAGCAGTTCACCCAAATAGCACCAAATCACTGCACCCCCTCCACGGCAAACAATACATGCAACAAATATATATCATGAATTCATAAATTATTTATTAGCCAATACCCATAAAAATTCACATAATGACAAACAATTAAAAAACATATAACACTGGACCGTACATTCCAAGGGGTATCCCAATTAAATCCATAATCCCAATCCAACAAATTTTAAATATTAAATTCAATTAAGTGCCAGTACTGTAAACAATTCAAACCTATAAAGTGCAAATAGTGCTGAATATTGTGCAAACAATAATCCTATCAATATCAATATACTAATGAGAAAAAAGAACACAAGTGTTGAACTACAACAACAAATTAAGCAGCAAACAAACACATCACCTGAGTGAAGAAAATCCGGGTATCCCCCAAAGAATGCTCAAGGTCGAGTGACAGTACCCCCAACACGTTTCGTGGCCCCCCACTCACAAGCTACTTTCTCGAGGTGTAGATTGTCCCCCAATATGCTGCTCTTATATACAGAGACTCACCATTGTAATGCAGGGCGCGCAGCACGGCTCCGGCCGGAAGCCGTCTGCACGCTCTCAGACTGCACATTCCTATCCTCCAATCGGAGCGGTGTAACCGTCCAGTGACATCATGGCCCCGCCCCCCAATCAGCTGTTCACATCAACGCTGATGACAGTGTGTGTATGCTACAGCTGTTGAGGGAGGAGGGGACGGGACCCACCACGTGACCAGCACGGGTCTCAAGTGTCAGACTCGGAGCAGCACAGTGGGGTTACTAACCAATGGGCCCTACTAACACATACATACATATGACAATGGACAAAACATTTAAAAAATACGGTCTTTAATCCAAAATTCTAAAAAACAACCCCCCCCCAAAAAAAATATTATAAATAATGATGATTATTAAATTAAATTAAATTAACAGAATTCTATATGGATAATTGATTTGCAATATAGATAATCATTCCAGATATACAACAATATTTCCAAAAATATTTACAAAAGTATTTATTCCATTTAAAGGCCTACTAGATATGTATTACATACTAGATATGTAAGTAATTGTTATTTATTGATCCACAGGTCCAGCACCAAAGTGTAAAAGTGCACACTTAAGTTTTCAATAAATATCACAATACAAAAAGTGGATAAATAAATACATATACAACACATATATATAAGTCTAAAAGTGCAATTGATATTGATATGTATTAGAACGAAAACATGTGCAGCCCTTATGCTAAAAAGCCACTCCATATCCAATTATATCTACCAATAAATACAAGTGAAAACCAAATGTAATCAAAATGTAGCAATGAAAATGAGCTGACTATGGGTACAATAAGACATACCATCCAAAATTGGAAAGCCACAGAGGGACACAAATAAATAAAGATGCTAAATACTACCAGTAAACATAACAGCAGTCGGCATCCACAGAATGAAGGGGGGGGAGTGACTCAACTCGCCACCTGCACTCGCGGCTGCCTGCGGCGCTTCTACTGGTTGAGGATAAGGGCTGTCGCCCCCTCCCTGCCCATTATACTCACCCCAGTCCACTCCATTTACACGCATGCTTGCCCGTCCGGCCCAGCCGGATCCGGAACAGAGAAGTGACATCACGGACGGCGGGCCCACCTCAAAGAGACAGGACACACCATACATCCCACATCCCCAACCCCAAAGTCCACAACCCCCCACACTGCACGGCTACTTGTCGTGCCCTTGTATGGCAGCACGTGGGGAGGAAGGGGGAGGAAAGAAGAGAGGGTGAAGGAGGCAATGGAGATGAGAGCGAAGGAAAAAAGGCACAACGACAGGAACGAGGAAGAGGGGAGTGGGGGAAGGAAAGCAAAAAGGGGGAGAGGGGGGAAATACCTATACAAATAAACAAAGCATACACATAATGTACAATTTGTAAAGACATGCAATTTAACATATATGCAGTGTCTGCGTTAATGTCTGGAACTTCAGGCACCAATAGCGTTTCCTCTGGCTCTTCCATTTGATGGAGTATGCAGATATTGTGTAGCACACAGCAAGCTAGGATACTCTTAGACACCTGTACAGCATCTCCCCTCCTGGCCGGGCCAAATATAGGAAACGTTCTTTCAGTAAGCCAATGGTTCTTTCAACAATGCATCTGGTCTTGCGGTGAGCTGCATTGTAATGCACTTCAGCTGCATGTGGGTCATGCACGGGGGTCATGAAAAGTAGATGCCTCAGTACGATCGGAGGTGAGTGGCGACTTATTGCCCAAGAATGAGCTATGGCAATTGAGAAGGTCTCCTGTGGCTTGGTTGCGCAGGGAAAGAAATTGGGAGAGATATCCTCAGCCCAGGAAGTATTGGAGGCAGAGGTCCTACAGTTAAGGAGGGACAATGCTTTACTAAACGCTAAAATGGAGAACTTTGAAAATCACGATAGGCGACCTGAGCTTTAGGGGCCTTCCGGAGCACTTGGAGGACTCCAGATCTGTAATTATGGCGCTATGTCAGGAATTAATGCCAGGGTTCCCATAAGAGCATCTGGAGATGGATCAAGTTCATAGGGCTCTAGGCCCACGCAGACCACCTAATGACCCCCCCCCCCCAGGGACAGATATTGCAAAGTTCCACTACTATAGCACAAAAGAACAGATACAGAAGGTAGCTCGGGATGCAGCGAATTTATCATTTCAAGGGACAAATTATCAAATCTACATGGATCTCTCAGCAGCTACAATGGCGAGGAGAAAGGAGTTGCGGCCTTTGCTTGTCACTTTGAGAGAACATAACATTAAGTATAAATGGGGCTTCCCTTTTAAGGTCTCTTTTATCTACAATAGTGTCCTTTATTCTGCGGCATCCATGGAAGAGTTGCAGCACCATGTCTCATCACTGAATCTGTGTAAGGTTCCTCCATCTAAATCTCCCAGGGGTGTCGATGACTCCCCCAGATCGCAGCATGCGGGCAAGACGCAGAAGCGCTGGCCCTCCTCTAGCAACAGGGAATCACGGCTAACATTTGAGAATACCTGAAGATCCAAAGATGCCACCCAGCTTGGGTTATGCTATTTTTTGCCAAGATCCGGAGACCCTGTTTAATAGCGGAAATGCCTTGTTATGTTACTTAACTTACTAACTGGTTTAGTTTGCTATGTTGAGGTAATTTGAAGTGCTCTCAGTCTTTATTTGTGATTTTTAGAATACGAGTTCTATTGTTTAGTCATTTATTTAAGTTTTTAGGCGTTCTTTGCCTGTGGTCTCTACTCCCTCATACTATAAGCGTATTGCTCCCTTCCGCCCCCTGTCCTCCTCCTTTATAAAGTAATATGTGTGAGATATCATGACATTTTGTGGTGTGGACCAGTTTTTGCCTTTAGGATTGTCCCCACTTGTCCGGTGGCACTGTCATGTCGCCTTCTAGTTTAACCAGAAGAGATTTTTCTTTTGGTTCAGTTTTCTTTCTAACTATTGGTGTTTAAATTTGTATTTGAATATCTTTATTGTTCAGTTTGAGTGCTGCATTTTAGATTATTTTCTGGATTGCCCCTGATCCTTGAATATTGAGGAGGATCGGAGGCAACTGTCCGGGAAACTATAGCAGGAAGGAGTGGGTTCACCAGTAGATTCTCCATCTGAGGGGCTGGCTCTCCTTATGGCTGGTGTGCTTACCTCCTATACGTAGCTAGGTGGACCTTATTTTCAGTGGTGTGGTCCCCCTTCCCAGGAGAGGGGTTCTCCTTTTTCTTACTTAATTTTTCCTATTCTTTCTTTTCTTCACTTTCTCTCTTTTTCTTATCTCAGGGGTATTCTTAGGTCATAGAGTACATTAGGTGGTGCAGAATGACTACAGTATTATCCCTGAATGTGCAGGGTTTCAACTCCCCCAATAAGAGAAGTTTGGCCTTTCGTAAGATCAAGACCCTGCGCCCTGATATTTTATGTCTACAGGAGACACACTTTTCGAGTTCTTCCAAACCAAAATATTTTGACGCCAAGTATCCACAGGTATATTTAGCTTGTGCAAATTCCAAACAGAGGGGGTGATGGTAGGCTTTAGGAGGGGGTCCCAGTTTCATTGTAAAAGTGAGGTGAAAGATAGGGAGGGTAGGTATTTGATTTTAGTGGGGGAGATTCAGGATGTGTTGATAACTGTGGTCTCTTATTATACCCCAAATACAAATCAAATTTTGTTTTTAACTGACCTTTTGAAGGAGGTAACCTCGGTGGCTAAAGGTAAGACCATTATTTGTGGTGACTCAAATTTAGTTTTGAATCCTTTTTTAGACAGATTGTCAATGACAATCGAAGAACGAAGAACAACATAGTCTGTGCAAAGTCGGTGACGGCTTCCAAAGCATTTAGAAAATTGCTGGACGCGTGTTCGCTTGTGGACTGCTGGAGGGAGGCTCATCCAGGTACTCAGGACTTTACACATTTCTCACACCGGCATGGAGTCTATACGAGAATAGACCATATTTTTGTGCCTTTAAGCTCGTTGGCTCATGTGCGGGGTTAAAATAATCCCAATATCCTGGTCAGACCATGATGGAGTACTTCTTAAGCTTAATTCGCATCTGGGTAGACCATCTGGCTCTCTTTGGTCCATGAATGTTTCCCTACTATCAGACCCAGAGTTCAATTTGTTGCTGAGGCCCTTGATCAATATTTTAGTTTTAATGAGATTCCAGGTATTTCTCCTACGATCTGCTGGGAAGCTCATAAACCTACTATCAGAGGCAAATTAATGCAGCTGGCATCCAGGAAGAGATGGGAGAGGGCGTCCTATGCTGAGGCCTTGGAGAAAGAATATTTAGATTTGACGGGTAAAGCAAAGTTACATATGACCCTGGCAATTCGTTCTGAGCTTGATAGAGTAACTAGAGATCTCAATTAGGCATTAGCTGGAAAGGCTGAGATGGCTCTGAGATGGATAAGTATTATTGTAAAGCCAACAAACCTGATTCCCTTTTGGCTAAAATGTTACGGATCCCTGAGCAGCATTACTGTCCAATTAGGTTGCGCAGTGATAGAGGAGATCTTACTAGCAATCCCACAAAAATAGTAGATATTTTTGGATCACAGCTTTCCAAATTGTACTCTAATCCTCATCCCCCATCCTTGGATAAGGTACAGAGTTTTTTAGAGGATGTTTCATTACCGTCTCTACCAGCTCAGCTGCGTGATCTTACGGAGGAGGATTTCAGTACGGCAGAGGTGCAGAATGTAATCTCTGGTCTTAAGATTAATAAGTGTGCGGGGCCGGATGGGTTCCCGACAGCTTATTATCAAACCTTTAGCTCTATTTTGCTTCCCAAATTGACTGCTGCACTCAACGCTATTTGCAGAGGTGGTTCATTCTCACGAGAATCGCTAATGGCATCCGTGAGTATGATCCCCAAGCCTGATACAGATCATACAATATGGACTAATTTCAGGCCCATTTCTCTCATAAATTTTGACATTAAATTTTGACCAAGGTTTTGGCAGATAGGATTTCATCCTACCTTCCACGCCTGGTTCATAATGACCAGACAGGTTTCATCCCAGGGCGACAGGCAGGGAATAATATCAGGAGGGTGATGCAAATTTCTTTCGCAGCCAAAGCTCGGAAGCTGCCTAGTTTGTTTTTATCATTAGATATTAGAAAGGCATTTGACTCGGTCTCTTGGGAGTACCTTTTTTGTCTATTGAAAAGCTGGAGCTTTGGTCCCAAATTTTTAGCTGTACTAAGAGCAGTATATGACTCTTCCTCAGCATTTATTAAATATAGTGGATACTGCTCCAATATGTTTAATTTAGCTAGAGGTACGAGGTAAGGATGCCCCCTGTCTCCCCTGCTTTTCGCCCTGATGATGGAGCCGCTGGGACAGTTGATTAGGGATTCCCCAGATATTTCAGGTGAGAGTATTGGAGGGAGACAACACAAAGGTAGGGGGGAGAAATCAGGGTTCCGTAGATTTTTTGTATCACTCTTTTGGTCAGAGTAATGAGGTTTATTGGGCCTTTCGTGGGCCACAATAGTACAAGAGAAAGGAGGGGGGGGTTAGTTTATTTTGCCCCTTTGTGGGGTCACACTGAGTGGCCTCGTGTATCCCCTGGGGAAAATAAGAACCCTTTTTAACCTCTAGGAAATACTCTGAGAAAATAATTTTTGTTATGGTGTGCAAATACTGTTTTTAATGGTGTTTATACACAAATTACTTCTCGATCAACAGTCTTTGGCAGAAACTGTTACTTCAGTTACTGCAATGGTATCGAGGCATAAATAGTCTTTGAATGGATAAGAAGAAAAGAGGAGGGGCTGAGATTACTTGCCCGTCCTCAAGAGTTCTGTTGTGTTTGCCTCACGTTTGTAGCAAAATTAGGGTCTTGATTCCTCAGTTTGTAGCCAGCTTTGAACTCTTCCGAGTTTGTAGCAAGTGAACTGTAGACTCCTTACAGACGCGTTTCGCCCATGGCTTCTTCAGTGTGGGAGCCTGTGTTTGCTAGGCTATAGTTTCTGATAGTGAACATTTACATACACATATATAGACATTACTGAAAATGAATACATGCTTGGCTAGTGTCCCATATGGGGGGATTTGTAATTTTGCTACTCACCGGCTGATGAGGATGCCCCGTTGCTCGGATTGTTGGCACTGGTGAAATTAACCGTGGTAGTAGTGTGTATATTCCTGTGGAGGTGCAGGTTACATTTAGCTGTGTTCTATATGTTGTTGATGAGTTACTGCTTGTGTATACAGGACAGTATGGTGAAGCTTACCTTAGTATATGTTGTCCCATATGTGGGTATCCTTAGTATATGTTGTCCCATATGTGGGTGTCCGGGTCCTCCATGTCCCCAACGCGGGGTATGTGTGGAGGGTAGCGCTGATGCACGGGTTGCGCAGGTTTACTGCTGCGTGATGTGTCCGGTGTAACCTGGGTGTCCAATGTAGAGGATGTCCGTGCTCGCGCTCTCAAGACCTCCAGTGCAGGGTGGGAGGGATTTAATTCCCTGCCTGCGCCTCTGCTAAGTCCCCGATTGGTGGAGGCATCAGGGGCGGAAATACGTGTATGACGTACTTCCTTTTCGGCGGTCCCGCCCGGTTCCCGTGTATTTTGTGTCCCCTTCCCTGGGTGCGGCCATTTTGTTGGTTAGTTTGCGCGTGCGTGCCGAGTGTTAGTGTGTTTTTGTTTGCGCGTGCGTACTAGGTGTCAGGGTCTGTCATTATATGCGGCAGTGGCCATTGTATTGGCGGTTAGTCTATACACGCAGCCAGAGCGCTGTCTATGCGCATGCGTACTACCAGTGCTCTGTGTAGTTTGCCTCTGCTGACGGCAGCGGCCCCAACATAAGCTATGTCTATTTGTGGATGATGTTTTGTTTTTTGTCTCCAATCCTCACATCACCTTGCCAAATTTTATGCAGGTCTTGACCCGGTTTGCGGAGGTGTCAGGTCTCCGAGTTAACACTATGAAATGTAAAGCGTTGAGTATAAATGTACCACCAGAAACTCTAAGCCAGTTGCAGTCTAGTTATGATTTCAGGTGGGAGAATAAGGCGATTAAATACTTTGGGGTCGCTTTGACCAGTGACTACAATACATTGTTTCCTGCGAACTATTTACCCTTACATAGGAAATTTAAGGATTTGATGCAGCGTTGGCGGGATTGTAAATTGTCTTGGTTGGGCAGAGTCGCCGCCATAAAGATGAATTTGTTACCCAAGTTCCTTTATTTCGCCAGAACTTTACCAGTACATATTCCGGCATCATTCTTAAAAGAACTACAGAGTTGAGTGATGTTATTTCTTTGGGAGGGTAAGAAGCAGAGGATTGCTAGGAGGGTTTTGATTAGAACTAAGGCTTTGGGGGGTTTAGGGTTTCCTTGTTTTAAGAAATATTTTCAGGCAGCCCAAATTGCGCAGCTTTTGCTGTATCATGTGGTGGAGGATATCCCTAGCTGGGTTTTGATTGAGCGTGAACTGGTGTCCCCGTTAGAGGTCAATGATCTTTTGTGGCTTAGGCTGAAGGATAGGGGTCAGTTTAATAACCCTATTATCACTCACTCCTTGCGGGTGTGGGATAATGTTCTCGGGTGACCTAGTGTCGTCACATTTGCCTTTAACTCCTTTATGGGGAAATCCTATGTTCTTGCCAGGATTGCTTGACCCTCTGATATTTAGAAGGTGGGGGATGATGGGAATTCGACGAGTGCTCAACTGTGTCCAGGAATCGGAAGTAGCCTCTTTCCAGCAGCTCCGGGATCGGTGCGGCCTTTTGAGTAGTGACCTTTTTGGTTATCTGTAGGTTACTCATTTTATAAAAGCAGTGACCAAGAATTGCCTGAAGTTAGACGGGATTACCTCTTTGAAACGTGGTGTCGCTGTGACCGTAGAGGGAGGGGTGCGGTTTCTGATATTTATAAGTCTCTCTGTAAAAAGGTAGGTCAGGGATCTCTTCCTCATAGGAGGAGGTGGGAATCAGAGCTGGGGGTTGCTAAAGAACAGGATCAGTGGGGTAAGATGTGGCTAGCTTCATTTGGGAAGTCAGCCTCAGTTAATGTAATTGAGGCAAATTTGAAGGTTGCCCTTCGGTGGTACTTAGTCCCAGAACAACTAGCACATATGAGGGGGGGGGGGGAGCAGGGCAGGGACTTTGCTTCCGTGGTTGTGCGGTAGTAGGAACGAATGGTCATATTTGGTGGGATTGTCCTAAGGTGAGAAATTTTTGGGGTAAAATATTTAGAGTTATAAGTAAATTAATGGACAGAGATGTATGAATGGATCCCTGGGTTGCTCTACTAAATGAACCCTTACTAAACAGTAATGTGAAGCAAAGATGACTGCTTTAGTATGTTTGCTCATCTGCAAAAATGGTTATCGCTAGAGCATGAAAAACTTCAGTACTGGATTTTGGGGAATTTAAGACTAGGATGAATAGCATTATGGCAAAGGAGAAGCTATCTGCTATCCACAGCAATAATATGGAAGAATTTCGGGATGTTTGGGAGCCCTGGGTGAATGAATTTTTGCCAGACACCTTTGGTAGACGTCTATTATCTGTCTGAAGTTCTGAAATGTGGGACTTTATCTTACTTTCTAGTTGTTATCTTTTTGGTCTTTTCTTCTTTTCTTTCTTTCTTTTTTCCGTAAGTCCTCTCCTGGGGAGGTGGATCGGTGCCACTGTTGTTTGGAAGTATTTGTTAAAGTAAGTTGTCGGATTGATATTTGGAATATATGCGCTTCTTTTTCATTAAAGTGCCTATTACTGCAGGCTGTTGATAACTGTTTTGATAGCATTTATTTTGGATGCTTTTGTCTAGTGATGGTAAAGGTTTATTATGTCTTTTTTGTATGTTATAAGTGGACAATTTCTGATTGATCTTGTATTGTCTCAATGCTGTAGTAATTTTGTCACAATAAAATCTTTGAACGAGAAATTCAAACATGCGTTAATGTTGTTTGCAACACAAATGCACACACCTACCTGGTTTGATGCATTTTGCTTTCACCTGGTCCATTGGTTAGAGGTCTTGCTGGGGGGCTCTGTCCAAGGCCTCAGAGTATAAACTTTATCCTGTTGTTTCTCAGAGTTTCCTGTGTGCTATTCTCCTGCCAGGTCAAAAGCTACTGGTCCAGTCAGAAAGGGGACATACTCTTTGTGAAAGACCAATTTCCATTAGGTTTTCACATGAGGGTAAAACAAAAGAAAAAGTGCTTTTTAAAAGGTTGTGTTCAGAGCTGCTAGTTCATGTGGCAAGATTATCCTATGAGTGTTTCTTTCGGGGACGTTGTCAAGGTAGTTCTGGCACATGCATCCTTTCCTCCCTTTATTTCATTGGCTCTGTCCTTTCATCATTACTATGTCCTAAGAGCATGACTGGTAGTGTAGTTTCTTCTCATAGTTTAAACTGTCTATAGCAGTGGGGCTCAGCTATTTAAAATGTATCTTTCCTTGCTTTGACATGACAATGTGGCGCTCTTAAAGGTACATCCTGCAGTTTCTTTTTGGATGAGCTTTGAAGAAAGCACAAAGATAAAAGGCAGTGCAATTGCAACATTAAAGTGAAATAAATATTGTGAACCTAGAAACAGGGAGGGGGGAGTTCTGGATGAATGCTTAATGTGGTAAAAAAGAAAATTAGAAAGCTGTATTATGAGTTTTGGTGGGATAATTATTTGTTATCTAAAAAACAATTTAGATCAGCGGTTCTCAACCTGGGAATCGGGACCCCAATTTTCCGACGGCTTTAGCCGTTGAGAAGTCGCGCTACCATCTGCAGCAGCGCTATTCAGCTGGAATGTACGCCGTTATGGATGCGCGTTCCAAGGTGAATGCCTTGATTGCACGTGAATCACTGACGTGATTGCATCATCCGTCCGGGGCCTAAGGGGTGGGGTAAGTGGGGAAAGCTCCACAGTCCATAGCAGCGCATTACGTGTGTCCGGCGATTGCTGGCAGCAAGCGCCGGAGGACAGAAGCCTAGGAGGCGGAGAGGAAAGAGGTGGAGAGGCAAGAGAGCCTGGTGAAAAAAAGGTTTATAATTAGGGATGAGCGAATCGATCCGGACGAACCCGGATTCGATCCGAATTTCAGGAAAAATTCGATTCGGATCGAATCCGAATTTCCCCGCGATTCGATCACTCGAAGTTTTCCTTTAACATCCATTCATTTACATTTACAGGCATTCTAAGATGGCGGACGGGACATGTCTGGACATGTATCCCGCGCCAGTGCAAGCTGGGGCAGTCACATGCAGCCTATCAGCAGCCAGCAAGCCCGGTGACGTCACACAGCGGTATTTAACGGCGGCCATCTTGCTTTTCCTCATTTCTCTATTGCATTCGTGACAGACAGACAGAACGCTGTGTAGCTGAGGCAGTTAGACAGGCTGGAGACAGGGACAGACAGGGACAGGCAGGAGACAGGCAGGAGACAGGCAGGAGACAGACAGGAGACAGACAGAAAGCCAGGGAAAGGTAGGAAAAACGGAGCTGGCTGACAGGGAGATTTTTTTTTTTTCATCCAGCCTTTGTTAGCGTTTTCAGGCTGCTTATATTTTCTGCCACAGTGTCTGCTATAAAGATGATGGGGGGAATTCTGCCACAGTATCTGCTATAAAGATGATGGGGGGAATTCTGCCACAGTGTCTGCTATAAAGATGATGGGGGGAATTCTACCACAGTGTCTGCTATAAAGATCATGGGGGGAATTCTGCCACAGTGTCTGCTATAAAGATGATGGGGGGAATTCTGCCACAGTGTCTGCTATAAAGATCATGGGGGGAATTCTGCCACAGTGTCTGCTATAAAGATGATGGGGGGAATTCTGCCACAGTGTCTGCTATAAAGATCATGGGGGGAATTCTGCCACAGTGTCTGCTATAAAGATGATGGGGGGAATTCTGCCACAGTGTCTGCTATAAAGATGATGGGGGGAATTGTGCCACAGTGTCTGCTATAAAGATGATGGGGATGGGGTGATACTTCCACAGTGTCTGCTATAAAGATGATGGGGGGAATTCTGCCACAGTGTCTGCTATAAAGATGATGGGGGGAATTCTGCCACAGTGTCTGCTATAAAGATGATGGGGGAATTCTGCCACAGTGTCTGCTATAAAGATGATGGGGGGAATTGTGCCACAGTGTCTGCTATAAAGATGATGGGGATGGGGTGATACTTCCACAGTGTCTGCTATAAAGATGATGGGGGGAATTCTGCCACAGTGTCTGCTATAAAGATGATGGGGGGAATTGTGCCACAGTGTCTGCTATAAAGATGATGGGGATGGGGTGATACTTCCACAGTGTCTGCTATAAAGATGATGGGGGGAATTCTGCCACAGTGTCTGCTATAAAGATGATGGGGGGAATTGTGCCACAGTGTCTGCTATAAAGATGATGGGGATGGGGTGATACTTCCACAGTGTCTGCTATAGATAAAGACACTTTTGCTGGCCAAAGCACTACTGGACCCTGCCAGGTCCATTCCTGTTGGGGCATCCCATTCTGTGACTACAGCAGCCTCTGTTTAAGACCATATAAGCATTTGCTCTTATCATATTTGAAATTAGCCTGATAAAGACACTTTTGCTGGCCAAAGCACTACTGGACCCTGCCAGGTCCATTCCTGCCCAGGGCATCCCATTCTGTGACTAAAGCAGCCTCTGTTTAAGACCATATAAGCATTTGCTCTTATCATATTTGAAATTAGGCCTGATAAAGACACTTTTGCTGGCCAAAGCACTACTGGACCCTGCCAGGTCGATTCCTGTTGGGGCATCCCATTCTGTGACTACAGCAGCCTCTGTTTAAGACCATATAAGCATTTGCTCTTATCATATTTGAAATTAGCCTGATAAAGACACTTTTGCTGGCCAAAGCACTACTGGACCCTGCCAGGTCCATTCCTGCCCAGGGCATCCCATTCTGTGACTACAGCAGCCTCTGTTTAAGACCATATAAGCATTTGCTCTTATCATATTTGAAATTAGGCCTGATAAAGACACTTTTGCTGGCCAAAGCACTACTGGACCCTGCCAGGTCCATTCCTGCCCAGGGCATCCCATTCTGTGACTACAGCAGCCTCTGTTTAAGACCATATAAGCATTTGCTCTTATCATATTTGAAATTAGCCTGATAAAGACACTTTTGCTGGCCAAAGCACTACTGGACCCTGCCAGGTCCATTCCTGCCCAGGGCATCCCATTCTGTGACTAAAGCAGCCTCTGTTTAAGACCATATAAGCATTTGCTCTTATCATATTTGAAATTAGGCCTGATAAAGACACTTTTGCTGGCCAAAGCACTACTGGACCCTGCCAGGTCCATTCCTGCCCAGGGCATCCCATTCTGTGACTACAGCAGCCTCTGTTTAAGACCATATAAGCATTTGCTCTTATCATATTTGAAATTAGGCCTGATAAAGACACTTTTGCTGGCCAAAGCACTACTGGACCCTGCCAGGTCCATTCCTGCCCAGGGCATCCCATTCTGTGACTAAAGCAGCCTCTGTTTAAGACCATATAAGCATTTGCTCTTATCATATTTGAAATTAGGCCTGATAAAGACACTTTTGCTGGCCAAAGCACTACTGGACCCTGCCAGGTCCATTCCTGTTGGGGCATCCCATTCTGTGACTACAGCAGCCTCTGTTTAAGACCATATAAGCATTTGCTCTTATCATATTTGAAATTAGCCTGATAAAGACACTTTTGCTGGCCAAAGCACTACTGGACCCTGCCAGGTCCATTCCTGCCCAGGGCATCCCATTCTGTGACTAAAGCAGCCTCTGTTTAAGACCATATAAGCATTTGCTCTTATCATATTTGAAATTAGGCCTGATAAAGACACTTTTGCTGGCCAAAGCACTACTGGACCCTGCCAGGTCCATTCCTGCCCGGGGCATCCCATTCTGTGACTAAAGCAGCCTCTGTTTAAGACCATATAAGCATTTGCTCTTATCATATTTGAAATTAGGCCTGATAAAGACACTTTTGCTGGCCAAAGCACTACTGGACCCTGCCAGGTCCATTCCTGCCCGGGGCATCCCATTCTGTGACTACAGCAGCCTCTGTTTAAGACCATATAAGCATTTGCTCTTATCATATTTGAAATTAGGCCTGATAAAGACACTTTTGCTGGCCAAAGCACTACTGGACCCTGCCAGGTCCATTCCTGCCCGGGGCATCCCATTCTGTGACTACAGCAGCCTCTGTTTAAGACCATATAAGCATTTGCTCTTATCATATTTGAAATTAGGCCTGATAAAGACACTTTTGCTGGCCAAAGCACTACTGGACCCTGCCAGGTCCATTCCTGCCCAGGGCATCCCATTCTGTGACTACAGCAGCCTCTGTTTAAGACCATATAAGCATTTGCTCTTATCATATTTGAAATTAGGCCTGATAAAGACACTTTTGCTGGCCAAAGCACTACTGGACCCTGCCAGGTCCATTCCTGCCCAGGGCATCCCATTCTGTGACTACAGCAGCCTCTGTTTAAGACCATATAAGCATTTGCTCTTATCATATTTGAAATTAGCCTGATAAAGACACTTTTGCTGGCCAAAGCACTACTGGACCCTGCCAGGTCCATTCCTGCCCAGGGCATCCCATTCTGTGACTAAAGCAGCCTCTGTTTAAGACCATATAAGCATTTGCTCTTATCATATTTGAAATTAGGCCTGATAAAGACACTTTTGCTGGCCAAAGCACTACTGGACCCTGCCAGGTCCATTCCTGCCCAGGGCATCCCATTCTGTGACTACAGCAGCCTCTGTTTAAGACCATATAAGCATTTGCTCTTATCATATTTGAAATTAGGCCTGATAAAGACACTTTTGCTGGCCAAAGCACTACTGGACCCTGCCAGGTCCATTCCTGCCCAGGGCATCCCATTCTGTGACTAAAGCAGCCTCTGTTTAAGACCATATAAGCATTTGCTCTTATCATATTTGAAATTAGGCCTGATAAAGACACTTTTGCTGGCCAAAGCACTACTGGACCCTGCCAGGTCCATTCCTGTTGGGGCATCCCATTCTGTGACTACAGCAGCCTCTGTTTAAGACCATATAAGCATTTGCTCTTATCATATTTGAAATTAGGCCTGATAAAGACACTTTTGCTGGCCAAAGCACTACTGGACCCTGCCAGGTCGATTCCTGTTGGGGCATCCCATTCTGTGACTACAGCAGCCTCTGTTTAAGACCATATAAGCATTTGCTCTTATCATATTTGAAATTAGCCTGATAAAGACACTTTTGCTGGCCAAAGCACTACTGGACCCTGCCAGGTCCATTCCTGCCCAGGGCATCCCATTCTGTGACTAAAGCAGCCTCTGTTTAAGACCATATAAGCATTTGCTCTTATCATATTTGAAATTAGGCCTGATAAAGACACTTTTGCTGGCCAAAGCACTACTGGACCCTGCCAGGTCCATTCCTGTTGGGGCATCCCATTCTGTGACTACAGCAGCCTCTGTTTAAGACCATATAAGCATTTGCTCTTATCATATTTGAAATTAGCCTGATAAAGACACTTTTGCTGGCCAAAGCACTACTGGACCCTGCCAGGTCCATTCCTGCCCAGGGCATCCCATTCTGTGACTAAAGCAGCCTCTGTTTAAGACCATATAAGCATTTGCTCTTATCATATTTGAAATTAGGCCTGATAAAGACACTTTTGCTGGCCAAAGCACTACTGGACCCTGCCAGGTCCATTCCTGCCCGGGGCATCCCATTCTGTGACTAAAGCAGCCTCTGTTTAAGACCATATAAGCATTTGCTCTTATCATATTTGAAATTAGGCCTGATAAAGACACTTTTGCTGGCCAAAGCACTACTGGACCCTGCCAGGTCCATTCCTGCCCGGGGCATCCCATTCTGTGACTACAGCAGCCTCTGTTTAAGACCATATAAGCATTTGCTCTTATCATATTTGAAATTAGGCCTGATAAAGACACTTTTGCTGGCCAAAGCACTACTGGACCCTGCCAGGTCCATTCCTGCCCGGGGCATCCCATTCTGTGACTACAGCAGCCTCTGTTTAAGACCATATAAGCATTTGCTCTTATCATATTTGAAATTAGGCCTGATAAAGACACTTTTGCTGGCCAAAGCACTACTGGACCCTGCCAGGTCCATTCCTGCCCAGGGCATCCCATTCTGTGACTACAGCAGCCTCTGTTTAAGACCATATAAGCATTTGCTCTTATCATATTTGAAATTAGCCTGATAAAGACACTTTTGCTGGCCAAAGCACTACTGGACCCTGCCAGGTCCATTCCTGCCCAGGGCATCCCATTCTGTGACTAAAGCAGCCTCTGTTTAAGACCATATAAGCATTTGCTCTTATCATATTTGAAATTAGGCCTGATAAAGACACTTTTGCTGGCCAAAGCACTACTGGACCCTGCCAGGTCCATTCCTGTTGGGGCATCCCATTCTGTGACTACAGCAGCCTCTGTTTAAGACCATATAAGCATTTGCTCTTATCATATTTGAAATTAGGCCTGATAAAGACACTTTTGCTGGCCAAAGCACTACTGGACCCTGCCAGGTCCATTCCTGCCCAGGGCATCCCATTCTGTGACTACAGCAGCCTCTGTTTAAGACCATATAAGCATTTGCTCTTATCATATTTATATTATAAGACACTTTTGCTGGGCATAGGCTTACTGCTGCCTGCCAGGTGCACTTCTGTTGAGGCATCCCATTCTGTAACATAGCATACCCCTCTTTATTTACACTAAGCAGCTCTCTTATTTACACTAAGCAGGCCTGTTGGAGGCTGAGTGTTACTGCTCACTTTTGGTGTGCATTATATTCTGTTTCATATAGACCCACCGCTGCCCGGGGTTTTTTTAAATATCACCTACTACCACGCCAGTTAGACTATGTCGGGCAGACAAGTGCCTGGAAGTGAAAAGAGGAGTGGCAGAGGCCAAGATTCCGCAGGCAGAGCTCGCATCAGACTGGGGGCCAGTAGCAGCAGGAGTCACGCTGAGAGACCTAATCTGCCAGTATCTGCTAGCGGTCGGGTCTCCACCAGTAACGCATCTGCCGTGGTAGATTGGTTGACGCGCTCATCAACAACATCATCACAACTTACGTCTGAGACCCCCAGTCTAGGGTCGGTAGGTTCCTCTGACACAACCCTGAGTTGGCATGCCCCAAGAGCAGTCCCTGTCCTCCCATTGCCTCTGGCCTACGCCGTTCCCTCCCCCAGCGACGTATCCTATGCTTTGGGTTCAGCTCCACTCTTTAGTGAGGAGGACCATCAGATAGAGGACAGTCAGCAGCTACTGCCCAGCCAAGAAATGGAGGTGGCTTCTTTAGCTAGGCAGACAAATAGTGATGTGGACAGTGTCGTGGGTGCTGCGAGCGTTCCAGCTCCTGCGCCAGACACTGTTGATGAATCCACGAACATCAGTGACGTACAGCCACAACTCGGTGATGATGATGATGATGACGATGAAGCCGATCGCACTTGGGAGCCGGGTGATGAAGGGGCTTCATCGTCATCATCAGGAGAAGAGGGGTGCAGGTTGCCCCGGAGTCAGCAGCTGAGGCAGCAAGGTGGTAGCAGTCAGCATGGGGGCACAATTCCAAAGGCTGGAGCCGGCCGGGGCCGGGGCCGGGGTAGAGCACCTGCTGTGCGGCAGTCTACCTTATCGGGAGGTAGTGGAGCAGGGGTTCCTGGAGTTGGCAACAGCAGCAGTGAATCAGTGAGGCCAGGGGGTGGGAAAAGTAGCTACTCGGCAGTGTGGCAGTTTTTCCTGAGGCATCCGCAGGAGGGTAACATGGCCACATGCAAGATATGTAGGCAAAAGGTGAAGCGTGGCCAGGGTCCAAATGTTGGCACCACGGCCCTGCGTCAACATATGATGCGTCACCATAAAACGACCTGGGAGAACCGAGGCTCCCAAGGGGTGGTCCAGTCTGCTTCCTCACCAAGTGAGCTCCCAATTTCTGCCAGCCAAGGCTCCAGCACCTCAGCCGAAGGCAGCTGTGCGTCATACCCATCCTCTGTCGCTCCTGCTCCTCCTCCTCCAAGTCATGCATCCCGCCAGCAATCCATCAGCGAAGCCATGTCCAAGAGACAGCAGTATGCGCCCACTCATCCTACGGCGCAGAAGCTGAATGTGCTCCTGTCCAAGTTGCTGGTGCTGCAGTCGCTCCCTTTTCAGGTGGTGGAATCTGCACCTTTCAGAGAACTGATGGCTTGTGCCGAGCCGAGGTGGAGAGTCCCAAGCCGTCATTTCTTTGCCAAGAAGGCAGTACCAGCGCTGCACACTTTTGTTGAACAGAAGGTGGGCCAGTCCTTGAGCCTGTCGGTGTGTAGCAAAATACATGGCAGCGCCGACATCTGGAGCTGTAACTACGGTCAGGGGCAGTACATGTCGTTTACGGCCCACTGGGTGAATGTGGTCCCTTTGCAGCAGCAACTTGGACAGGTCACGCCGCTTCGGCCTCCGCGCTCTCTGCCCATTGGGCCTGTGACACCGTGCGACTCGGCCTCCTCATCCTCCGCCATCTCCTCACCCTCCACTGTAGGCTCAAGTCTCAGTGCCCCTCCAGTCTACCATGTGTGCAGGGCACGGAGGTGTCACGCAGTGCTTCACATGGTTTGTCTTGGCGAACGGAGTCACACAGGGGAGGAACTGCTTAAATGTATTCATCAGGAAATCCAAACATGGCTTACTCCGAGAAAACTTAAAATGGGAATCATGGTTACCGACAATGGGAAGAACATTTTGTCTGCGCTGCGCCAAGGAAGCCTGACCCATGCCCCCTGCATGGCTCACGTCTTCAATCTGGTTGTCAAGCGGTTTCTGAAGTGTTCCCCCCATCTGCAGGACATCCTAACAACTTCACGGAAACTTTGCATGCACTTCAGCCACTCCTACACCGCCAAACACACCCTTCTTGAGCTACAGCGTCAGAATGGTATCCCCCAACATAGTCTGATTTGCGATGTTTCCACCCGTTGGAATTCCACCCTTCACATGTTGGACCGATTATATGAACAGAGAAAAGCCATCACGGATTTCCTGATGATCCAAGCAGATAGGGGGACTCCCCTGTGTAACTTCAATGTCAACCAGTGGCAGCTCATACGTGACACCTGCCGTTTGCTCAGGCCCTTTGAGGAAGCCACTTTATTTGTCAGTCGGCAGGATTACGGGATGAACGACGTGATTCCACTGCTTCATGTACTACAGCACATGTTGGAAACCATGGCTGGTCAGGGCACTGGAGACATGGCGTTTACATCTTACGGCCACATGAACCCCGTTGGAGCTGAACTGGAGGAGGAGGAGGAGGAAGAGGAGGAGGAGGAGTTGCCCAGCGAAACACAGTTTAGGCTTGGCGAAATGGCTGGTTTATCTAGTCAGCGGACAGGAGAGGAGGAGCAGGAGCAGCCAGAGGAGCTAGAGGTTTTTGAGGAAGGAGAGACAGAGGACCCGGGCACACCGTGGCAGTATGCAGTGGAGATGGAGACAGGTAGTCCATCCGAGTCACTTGCGCAAATGGCACGAAGCATGCTCACATGCTTGCGTAGTGACCCCAGAATTGTTTCCATCTGTCGGCGGGATGACTTCTGGCTGTCCACCTTATTGGACCCTCGCTTCCGGCACAAAATGGGGGCATTTTTTAAACCCACCGAGAGGGAGGACAAACTCAACTACTACAAAGACATTCTACGTAGGCAGTTGGCCGATGCCTATCTGCGCCATGGTCCATACTCTCGCAGGTCTGACTCGAGGGGACCTCTGCGCTCACCTTCCACTGCCATGGCCGCTGGGGGGGTTGGCAGCAGCAGCAGCAGAAGCTCCATCAGCAGCAGCAGCCTCAGTCTTCAGTCGCTAATGAGTAGCTTTCTACACCCGCATAGTGAGGCTACTCATGAGCAGCAGGAAGACCTGGAGCAGGACCTGAACCAGCAGGTCATGTCATACTTTGACATGACCATGCCAACACACCTTGAGGATCCGCTGGACTTCTGGGCAGCCAAACTTGATTTGTGGCCGCAACTAGCAGAGTTTGCCCTGGAAAAGCTGTCCTGCCCGGCAAGTAGCGTGCCATCTGAGCGGGTGTTTAGTGCGGCGGGGGCCATAGTTACGGCGAGGAGAACTCGTCTGTCAACTAAAAATGTGGAGAGACTCACCTTTGTCAAAATGAATCAGGGATGGATCAGCCAGGATTTCCACCCACCAATGCCTGATGCATGCGACTAGATTCAGCATGGTGCCACGTTTTACACTTTCCAAATGGTGCAAAACATATTTATGTCTTTAGGCCATTTTTTGGGCTCCTGCTGCTGCTGCTGCCAACTCCTGCCAACTCCAGGGTGTGATTCATCCAATTTTTGGGCTCCTGAGGCCAACTCCAGTGTATATTTGGGCTCCTGCTGCTGCTGCTGCCAACTTCTGCCAACTCCAGGGTGTGATTCATCCAATTTTTGGGCTCCTGAGGCCAACTCCAGTGTATATTTGGGCTCCTGCTGCTGCTACTGTCAACTTCTGCCAACTCCAGGGTGTGATTCATCCAATTTTTGGGCTCCTGAGGCCAACTCCAGTGTATATTTGGGCTCCTGCTGCTGCTGCTGCCAACTTCTGCCAACTCCAGGGTGTGATTCATCCAATTTTTGGGCTCCTGAAGCCAACTCCAGTGTATATTTGGGCTCCTGCTGCTGCTGCTGCCAACTTCTGCCAACTCCAGGGTGTGATTCATCCAATTTTTGGGCTCCTGAGGCCAACTCCAGTGTATATTTGGGCTCCTGCTGCTGCTGCTGCCAACTTCTGCCAACTCCAGGGTGTGATTCATCCAATTTTTGGGCTCCTGAGGCCAACTCCAGTGTATATTTGGGCTCCTGCTGCTGCTGCTGCCAACTTCTGCCAACTCCAGGGTGTGATTCATCCAATTTTTGGGCTCCTGAGGCCAACTCCAGTGTATATTTGGGCTCCTGCTGCTGCTGCTGCCAACTTCTGCCAACTCCAGGGTGTGATTCATCCAATTTTTGGGCTCCTGAGGCCAACTCCAGTGTATATTTGGGCTCCTGCTGCTGCTACTGTCAACTCCTGCCAACTCCAGGGTGTGATTCATCCAATTTTTGGGCTCCTGAGGCCAACTCCAGTGTATATTTGGGCTCCTGCTGCTGCTGCTGCCAACTTCTGCCAACTCCAGGGTGTGATTCATCCAATTTTTGGGCTCCTGAAGCCAACTCCAGTGTATATTTGGGCTCCTGCTGCTGCTGCTGCCAACTTCTGCCAACTCCAGGGTGTGATTCATCCAATTTTTGGGCTCCTGAGGCCAACTCCAGTGTATATTTGGGCTCCTGCTGCTGCTGCTGCCAACTTCTGCCAACTCCAGGGTGTGATTCATCCAATTTTTGGGCTCCTGAGGCCAACTCCAGTGTATATTTGGGCTCCTGCTGCTGCTGCTGCCAACTTCTGCCAACTCCAGGGTGTGATTCATCCAATTTTTGGGCTCCTGAGGCCAACTCCAGTGTATATTTGGGCTCCTGCTGCTGCTGCTGCCAACTTCTGCCAACTCCAGGGTGTGATTTATCCAATTTTTGGGCTCCTGAGGCCAACTCCAGTGTATATTTGGGCTCCTGCTGCTGCTACTGTCAACTCCTGCCAACTCCAGGGTGTGATTCATCCAATTTTTGGGCTCCTGAGGCCAACTCCAGTGTATATTTGGGCTCCTGCTGCTGCTGCTGCCAACTTCTGCCAACTCCAGGGTGTGATTCATCCAATTTTTGGGCTCCTGAGGCCAACTCCAGTGTATATTTGGGCTCCTGCTGCTGCTACTGTCAACTCCTGCCAACTCCAGGGTGTGATTCATCCAATTTTTGGGCTCCTGAGGCCAACTCCAGTGTATATTTGGGCTCCTGCTGCTGCTGCTGCCAACTTCTGCCAACTCCAGGGTGTGATTCATCCAATTTTTGGGCTCCTGAAGCCAACTCCAGTGTATATTTGGGCTCCTGCTGCTGCTGGTGTCAACTCCTGCCAACTCCAGGGTGTGATTCATCCAATTTTTGGGCTCCTGAAGCCAACTCCAGTGTATATTTGGGCTCCTGCTGCTGCTACTGTCAACTCCTGCCAACTCCAGGGTGTGATTCATCCAATTTTTGGGCTCCTGAGGCCAACTCCAGTGTATATTTGGGCTCCTGCTGCTGCTGCTGCCAACTTCTGCCAACTCCAGGGTGTGATTCATCCAATTTTTGGGCTCCTGAGGCCAACTCCAGTGTATATTTGGGCTCCTGCTGCTGCTACTGTCAACTCCTGCCAACTCCAGGGTGTGATTCATCCAATTTTTGGGCTCCTGAGGCCAACTCCAGTGTATATTTGGGCTCCTGCTGCTGCTGCTGCCAACTTCTGCCAACTCCAGGGTGTGATTCATCCAATTTTTGGGCTCCTGAGGCCAACTCCAGTGTATATTTGGGCTCCTGCTGCTGCTACTGTCAACTCCTGCCAACTCCAGGGTGTGATTCATCCAATTTTTGGGCTCCTGAGGCCAACTCCAGTGTATATTTGGGCTCCTGCTGCTGCTACTGTCAACTCCTGCCAACTCCAGGGTGTGATTCATCCAATTTTTGGGCTCCTGAGGCCAACTCCAGTGTATATTTGGGCTCCTGCTGCTGCTGCTGCCAACTTCTGCCAACTCCAGGGTGTGATTCATCCAATTTTTGGGCTCCTGAAGCCAACTCCAGTGTATATTTGGGCTCCTGCTGCTGCTGGTGTCAACTCCTGCCAACTCCAGGGTGTGATTCATCCAATTTTTGGGCTCCTGAAGCCAACTCCAGTGTATATTTGGGCTCCTGCTGCTGCTACTGTCAACTCCTGCCAACTCCAGGGTGTGATTCATCCAATTTTTGGGCTCCTGAGGCCAACTCCAGTGTATATTTGGGCTCCTGCTGCTGCTGCTGCCAACTTCTGCCAACTCCAGGGTGTGATTCATCCAATTTTTGGGCTCCTGAGGCCAACTCCAGTGTATATTTGGGCTCCTGCTGCTGCTACTGTCAACTCCTGCCAACTCCAGGGTGTGATTCATCCAATTTTTGGGCTCCTGAGGCCAACTCCAGTGTATATTTGGGCTCCTGCTGCTGCTGCTGCTGCCAACTTCTGCCAACTCCAGGGTGTGATTCATCCAATTTTTGGGCTCCTGAGGCCAACTCCAGTGTATATTTGGGCTCCTGCTGCTGCTACTGTCAACTCCTGCCAACTCCAGGGTGTGATTCATCCAATTTTTGGGCTCCTGAGGCCAACTCCAGTGTATATTTGGGCTCCTGCTGCTGCTACTGTCAACTCCTGCCAACTCCAGGGTGTGATTCATCCAATTTTTGGGCTCCTGAAGCCAACTCCAGTGTATATTTGGGCTCCTGCTGCTGCTGCTGCTGCCAACTTCTGCCAACTCCAGGGTGTGATTCATCCAATTTTTGGGCTCCTGAGGCCAACTCCAGTGTATATTTGGGCTCCTTCTGCCCCTCATAGTGATGCCACTTCAACTCTCTGCAATTGTGCCGCTCTGCGATTCTATTAGCGATGCCTCTGATCTGCATGTGATATTTCTTCAAAGTATTATTTAACTAACCCAGCACGCATCCTGTGCGTGTTACAGCAAGGCTGAATGGTTTACAACCCTATTGAGGCTGTAGGAGGCTCAGAAATAGCCGTTTTTAATAGCGATTCGTCGCGAATTTATTCGGGTCGAAACGATTTTTGTCGGAAAATTCGGCGAATCAGTCGAATCGAATTTTTCAAAAGTTCGCTCATCTCTATTTATAATGTAAATACAGTACACACACCATACACACAGTACTGTGTAAGTGTAAGGTGCTTTGTGCTGAAATCAGCGGTTTCCGGCATTGAATCTGCCTCCTATTGATTTCATTGTGAGTGCGGCGGATTTTGTGGAAGAGAGCTCCCGAAAATCTCGAGTCACCGCAAAATCCGCGGCAGCCTCCTATTAATTTCAATAAGAGGCGGAGAAATGACAGTTTCCGACACATGCTATGCCATGGTGAAATTTTATTTATTGGAATTAGTAATAAATATTTCTCAACATATAATTAAATATTGTTTTTATGATTAATCACTATGTTTAAATTATGTTTGATTTGTAGCAAGGAGAATACATAATGCATATCAGGTATTTACATTCCGAATCATAACTGTAGCAACATTACAGTTTTAAAGTAGCCAGCAAAATTATTTTTTTGTTTGGGGTCACCGAAACATGAGGAACTGTATTGCAGGGTCACGGCATTAGAAAGGTTGAGAATCACTGGTTTAGATCTATCTCAATGTTTAGTCCCTTGGGGGGTAATGAGTCCAGTTCATAGATTCAATATGTTTCCCCTTTGGATACGTTTCCCCTCTCAGAATGTTTGTTCCTTGCAAGTGGGGGATAACCTTTTCTGTTATCCAGTGGTCTAATTTGCTGGGATCTTTGTTATGACTATCAGAAAAGTGGGCAGACACATTGTGGGTTCTTAAACCTTTCTCAGTATTGCACATATGTTCTGTTAATCTTAATTTGAATTGTCTGTTTGTTCTTCCTACATATTACCCCCCTGGAGTTACTGGAATATTTTGTATTCTTTTTTGTTCAATACAAGATCCTAATTTGTGTATGAAAGGAGCTTTGCGTAAAATTAATCCTCTGCAGTCTCTACATTTAAAGAAAACCCTTTTCTTTTTATTTTTTAGGTGAATCGATAAAGCATATAATGAGCTAGCTGACATATAATGAGTAGCAGACAAGCACCCAAAAAATAATACAATTTTTAGAGGAGTAGCAATAGAATTAACTTCCTGGAAATTGAAGAAGGGAATTTCAGTTGTCCCACGCAGCTTTGTGATGCCGCTCCAGGTGCCTGGATGTGTGATGCCGTAGTTCCTAGTCCTAGATTTGTGACCTGGCTACGGCTAACTTTCTGCTTGCAGATCTGGCACTGTGCTAAGTTTTGTTCTCCAGGAAGGGTACAAAAGAATTGCCACATGGCAGCGTACCATAAACAAAGAACATCTAGAATGTCCACCACCTTCACCTGGCTTTGCTCCTCCTCTGGCAGTCTCTCTGGAGCCACAGCTATGCTTCTTGGACACCAATTCAACCTCCACCACCTCTGCAACACACTCCAAAGGCTGACTGTTGTCAAACAAATTCTCCTAATCACTATGCATAGCAAAGGGGCTGCTGAGAAAAGCCGGAGACCCACTAGGAGGGGGCAGTAGAGAGAGATGATGGAAGAGAAAGGCTTCTTCTACTGTGATGTGTAGCTTAGTGGAGGAAGAATCCATTGAAACCTGGCTCAAAGTCATTACACCAGAGTCTTCCTCCTCCTGAAATGAGCGAGAGTGAGTCAACCAGTCCACAATGGATGCATTGTTTGAAATAAAATGCCCACTGGAGGAAACTCTGGCTTGCTGATGCTACTACTACCACGTACATTACTGCTTCTGCTACTACTACCATATACATTGCTGATTTTGCTACTACTAGCAGTGGTGGGCCTGGGCGAATGGATACTGCCACTACTATGGCTGGGCCTGGGCAAATGGCTGGTGCTACTTTTACTGGGCCTGGGCACATGACTGCTGACCACAGTGTTGGCACTGGCACCAACATCCTTATCCTTAGTGGCAGAAGGAATTGCAGGGATGTCTTTTCCTCTACCCCGTTCTTACCCACAGCTTCATTTCCCAGACATTTACTGTGTATATTAACATGTATAGTAAAAATGTTCAGAGCAGCACACACACCAAAATGACAAACTTCCAGCTAAAACAGACAGATGTGCCCTAAAATATTGCTTGGCATGTGAAAAAGATTGTGTTTGTCCTAAACTGTATTACACACTGAGGCACCGTGGACCCCAACTTAGAGAGACAGGGCCTGAACGCGTAAAGTGCTTCCCGCCCCCAAAATCCTTGGCAGGTGAAAATTTTTTTTGAGTATTACTCACTGAGCACCGTAGACCCCTTCTTAGAGAGAGACGTGGCCTGCACACTTTTTTTTTTTTTAATTAAACGTTTTTATTGAGGGAAACACAGTAAATTACAGAGCTTGACAGAGCTGTGCCACACAGGTACACGCAGCAATTTGCAAATTAACAGAATTGTTCACAACCAATGTTCAAGAGTCCAAAGACATGTAAATAAAATAAAATGCAAGGCCGGTACGAGCCCGCGCTATACTGTTGAACAATGAACCCATTTTGTAACTTACTTTAGCCTCTGCAATCCGTGTCCCCAACTTTTCAGTTAAAGGGAAAATAGGACAATTAACCATAAACAGTAAGCAATTAACAAGAGGGGGTGGAAAGGGGGGAAAGACAAGACAGACACTTGTACGAGAGGGGGGGGGGGGGAGGGAGGGTAGGGTGTAGCAGTTGGGAAAGGAAGGAAGTAACAATGAGGTAGAGCGAGGCAGGGAAACCAGCCCATCGGTAACCTGTCCCGGCCATATTACGTATAGAGGAGAAAATCAGGGGAGAAAGTGAACCGATCCCATTCCTGCCAAGTCCTTCTATGCTTTTCCAGAGTCCCCCGCAGCGATGCAGTGAGTTCCTCCATCCTACATATGTCCCGCACCACGGCCAGCCACTGCGCCGTAGTGGGGGGCTCAGTGGATTTCCACCTAGCCGGAATACAAGTCCTAGCGGCACTCAGGAGCGGGGCGAGGAGGGACCTGCGTCTCGACCTCATAGACGCCGGTGCCAGGTTGAGCAGGTAGCACGCAGGGTCCTCGCCAAGGTCAACATCCGTTAATTTCCTAATAACCTCCCGCACCCCCCTCCAGAACCCGGACAGCCTCTCGCACTCCCAGAAAACGTGCGTCATAGTTCCCCTGTCGCGCAGGCACCTCCAGCAGAGGGGGGAAGAGGAAGGAAACATGGCAGCCAAACGCGCAGGGACACGATACCAGCGAGAAAGAATTTTAAACGTAGTCTCCTGGTATTTACAGGATATAGAGCTCTTATGCGCTAACTGAATCATGGCTAGCCTTTGCTCGTCCGTGAAGGATCGGCGCAGTTCCCTTTCCCATCCCCTCACGTACGGAGGAACAAAGTCCTCCGGGGGCTCCATCAGCAGCGAGTACGAGTAAGACAGGGCTCCCCTAAAATGGCCGGACCCCAAACAAGTTTGCTCAAAATGTGTTAGCCGCCTAGTAGCGGCAGCCGCACACCCGACCGACCGCTGATAGTGCTGTAGCTGGAGGGTCTGCAACTGTGTAATGGGCTTGAGAGCGAGGTCACCGACCAGGGCCTCTGGCCGCCTCCACTCGCCGCCCGCCTGCATATGAAGCCTCCTAAAGCAGTTCTGCTGGATCCACGCTTTAAAGGGACCACCAGTTATCTCTACCGGGAAATCGGGATGACCCAAGACAGGCACCATGGCGGACGGCCCAGGGGAAAGACCCGGCCGAGGGAAGCATTTATCCACTACTCTCCTTGACGGGCCAATTGTGGGGTGTTTGTTCAGCTGCGGAAATCCATTCAATGGAACCCATGGCAGGCCCGCGAGGGGACAGGGAGAGGCAACCTGCTCCATCAGGACCCATTGCTTCAGAGCCGAATGTCGGCACCAGTCGATAATCCTACTCAAATGAGCCGCCGCATGGTAGCACTTCCAATCCGGCAAGCCCAGTCCCCCCCTAGACTTAGAGACTGTCAACAAAGAAGCCGCCAGGCGATGAGAACGACCCGCCCAGACAAACCTGGTGCACATTCCTGTGAGCTGCTTGAAGAAGGTAGCGGGGATGTCTATTGGGAGGGTCTGGAATAGGTATAGCACCCGGGGGAGGATGTTCATCTTGATGACGCTGACCCTTCCAAACCAAGAAAAGACTCCCCTGTTCCAATTCCGGAGGTCTTCATCCAGCCTTTTTAACAAAGGAGGGAAATTTAGTGCAAACGTTTCTTGTAGGTTAGAAGGGATCCGCGTCCCCAAGTACGTGACTGCCTCCTGCTCCCACTTAAAGTGAAAATTCTCTTTGACTCTGCGCAATCTCTCCGCGGGGACATTAATGTTCAAAGCTGAAGACTTCTGGTAATTAATCTTATAGTTAGAGACCTCCTGAAAACTCCTGAGTTCTGCCTGGAGGTTTGGCAAAGTGATCTCTGGCTTTGAAATGAAGAACATCAAGTCGTCAGCGTAAGCTGCAACCTTGTGCTCCGTTCCGCCCACCTTCACACCTGCCACATCCGAATTTTGTCTGATCAGCCGAAGGAATGGCTCCAGGGAGAGAATGAAGATAAGCGGGGAAAGCGGACAGCCCTGCCGTGTCCCATTGGATAAATGGAAAGCCTGAGAGGACAGGCCATTCACCACCACGGATGCCGAGGGGCAGGTGTAAGAAGCCAGGACCCGGTGCAACATCTTGTCACCCAGCCCGATGTGTCTAAGGGTCTCCTCCATGAAGGCCCAATTCACCCTATCAAAAGCCTTCTCGGCATCCGTGGATAGAAGTAGCGCCGCCTCTCCCCTCTGTCGCGCGTGATGGATCACTCCCATGACCCGTGTCGTATTGTCTCTCCCTTCGCGATCAGGGACGAAACCCACCTGGTCCCAATGTATGAGCCCCGAGAGGAGAGGAGCAATTCTGTCCGCTAAAATTTTGTTGTAGATTTTGAGGTCGCAATTCAAAAGGGAAATGGGCCTGTAGCTACCGCAATTAGCTGGGTCCTTCCCGGGTTTAGGGATAACTGCAATGCTGGCCCGGAGAGTGTCCCGCGGAGGGGGAAGACCATCGCTCAAAGAGCCAAAGGATGAAATGAAGTGGGGGCCTAAAGTGCCCGCCAATTCCTTATAGTATTCCAGGCCGAAGCCGTCAGGGCCAGGGGCCTTTCCGGGTTTCATACCTCCAATGGCCTTCAAAAACTCCCCCACGTCAATCTCCTCCTCCAGAGCATCCACCACCCCCCTCTCCAGCCGGGGAAGGCCGGACCTCTGAATATAAGCCCTGATTTTTTGCTGGTGAGCCTGAGACTTGTTTTGTGGCAAATTATATAGGCCTTCATAAAAGTCCCTGAAAGTCTTAGCGATATCGCCTATTTTATAGTGCCTATTCCCTCCCGAGTCCACAATGCTAGGGATGAAGTTCCTGGCCCTCTGCCCCCGCAAAGCTCTAGCAAGGGCCCTGCCACTTTTGTTGCTGAATTCGTAGAAGTGCCTGCGGCACCTAGCGATCTGGCCCCTCACCCTAACGAAACTCAGGTCCCTGAGGGCTTCTCGTAATTTGGCCAATTTCACCCCTAAAGCCGGGTCTAGGGATTGTTTATGCCGGGTCTCCAGGGTCTGAATTTCCTGCATCAGTTGGGTTGCTTGTTTCTCCCTCTCTTTTTTAAGGTAAGCGCCCCTTCTGATCAAGAGGCCCCGGATTACACACTTGTGAGCCTCCCACTGAGACATCCGGGAAACCTCAGGGGTGTTGTTAACTGAGAAAAATTCAGAAATTGCCGATCTAATCTCTGCCTTGAACTCAGGATCCTGAAGGAGGGAGCCGTTAAGCCTCCAATGTCCCGCTGGGGGGGGGGAGTCCGGGACCGACAGTAGGACGGAAATGGGAGCGTGATCAGAGACCGAGATTGAGCCTATTGACGGTCGCGATATGAGATGCACGTATCTGTGGGGGACCAGAAACCAATCAATCCGCGAGTACGCGTTATGAGGGGGAGAGAAGTAGGTGTAGTCCCTTTCCCTGGGATTTACAATCCTCCAAACATCCAAGAGTTGATGTTCAAACAAGAGGGCTTTAATCCTCCGCAGCGCTGAGTAAGGCGTGCTGGAAGTCCCCTTAGAGGTATCGAGCTGGGGGTCCAGGACACAATTGAAATCGCCCCCCAACAGAAGAATGCCATCGGAGAACTCAGCAAGCCTCTCCATGGTGGACCTCATAAATTTCAACTGATTCGAGCTCGGACAGTAACAAGTTGCCAGCGTCACCCTCTGGGTATAAAGAGTACCCCTTACAAAAAGGTACCTGCCTTCCGAGTCGTGAATCTCCTCCTCCAGTGTCCAAGGGAGGTGTCCCGCCAGAACAATGGCCACCCCCCTCGACTTAGAGTCGGGGGACAGGCCATGGTATTGATGGCGAAAGTAACGGCTGGACAAGTTGTGCACCCTCCCCTCCCTGAGGTGAGTCTCCTGAAGAAAGGCGATTCCCGCGCCCAGTCTTTTCAGCTCGCTCAATACAGAAGATCGCTTAACAGGGGAGTTCAATCCCTTCACGTTCAAGGAGGTACATTGGACCCTAGACATATCGGATCCAAGGGAGCCGCCACAAGCCCAAAGGTACAAAGCGCCCAAGAAGGGCGAGGGTTCCGGGCAAGAGAGGAGAAGCGGGAAGAGGAGGAAAGAAGAAAGCTAGGGGGGCAGTGAAGGGAAGGGCAAGGGGCACACCAAGGGTATCGGGGATGACAAGCACGGAGGACAAAGGGAAGCACACAAAGGGAAGGTAAACACCCAATCAAAACAGATGTAACGGAAACTTATCTAAAGAGGGGGGATCAAGGGGAACCAAAGCTAGGAAAGAATTCCTACTTTCCAGGAGTTGGACCCCGGGCACCAGAGGCAAGCAAAACACTACCCCGAGGGGCCACGGGGTCCTGGCCTATAGTGGGGGCGAGACGGATCCGAGAGGCACAGGAAGGGGTCTCCCCCGGCCACCCCGACCCCCAACCCAAGAAGGGGGGGGGAGCCACCACCGGCGGCAATGCCAGAGGCGGCCCCCAATCAAAGCTAGAATAGAAACCCACATCATCATGAAACCAACAGCCAAATGTAATCAGCTATGCCGGACCAACCAGCGCCAGGGACCGACATCAGGCCCCAAGGGCCTTTCGTGCTTAGAGTATAATGAGGCCTCCCACACCCCGGAAAGGCCCGGCATGAGCAAACAAGTAAGAAGGCGCCTGAGTCGAGACTCGCCGGGTCCGACCGCGCGGACCGCACCGCACCGCCCCCGAGAGCCGCTCCCAACGGGGCACGCCAATTAGGAAGTATATGGTGGACACGGTGCCCAGTGGCCCGAATCCAAACCTCCCGCACCTTGGGCCGCGGGAGCGAGCCCGCGAGCAGCCCGGCGAGCCCGAGACGCACAAGGCTAACGTCAATCTTGCAAAAAAAAAAAAGTTCTACTGTAAGGGACCTTTAAAGCAAAACTTCGTAACAAAGGGAAGAACACGTTTAAGCATGAAATACGTTGCATATATTACACAATTAAAGATCAGGTTCGAGGCTTGTCCGGTTCGGCTTTGCCGATCGACATACAGCACATCTGAAGCAGGACCCCCCATCGGAGGGCCAGCCGTGCAGGGGAGCAGGCCACGTATAGGGCGCGCCCCCATGTCGGCCGTCCGTCCAAACCCGGCAAGCCCGAAGCGCGGTGAGCAAACCCAAACAATCAAAGCACTAGGTAGCATAAACATTGCGCCGCAAGGTCATCAGTGACGAAGAGGCCCGCCTAATCTTCGTTGGCAGGACGGCGGGGACCCCTCACCGGACCACCAGCACGACCCTCACGAGCCGAGCTTCCGCCCCTCGGGCGCCGAATCCGCTGCGGCTGTCCCCCCGGGGGCCGCGTAGGGCCCAGGGGAAGAGAGACATCGCGCCAGTCCGGGATCTCCATTGGGGGGGAATCCAGGAAGGTGAACAGGCCCGGCAGGTCCGCCCGGGTCTTCACAGTGAAAGAGCGTTGGTTTCTTCGGACCACTAGATGGAAGGGGTATCCCCAACGGTAGGAGCCCCCACAGTCCCGTATCTTGGATAGCAGAGGCTTCAAGACTCGCCTCATCATGAGAGATCTACGCGACACATCTGGAAATAGTTGCAAAGGGGCGCCATCAAAGCATATACGACCTTGCGCCCAGGCCTTTGCAAGGATGTCCTCCTTCACAGTGTAGTAGTGTAGGCGACAGATAACGTCACGTGGGCGGGAAGGATCGGGAGATTTAGGGCCAAGGGCCCGGTGAACTCGGTCGACCACAATCTCGGCGTCGGGCGGACGGCTGAGTATGTCGTTAAAGATGCCAATGATGGTAGGGCGAAGTTGATCCGGACCCGTCGCCTCTGGAAGGCCTCTGACGCGGATGTTATTGCGACGGCTCCTGTTTTCAAGGTCGTCCAGGTGCAGGACCGCCGTCTGTGCAATCGCTTTTTGATGGGTCAGGTCCCGCTCTAGAGCCTCCAACCTCTGGGTGGTCGCATTCTGGAACTGCTCCAGCGAATCAACTCTGGTGTCAAGGTTGCCAACTGAGTGCTGCAGATCCGCGATGTCCTTCTTAAAAGCGCCTTCCACCCTCTGGATGAAGGATTCAAGATCCTCCCTGGTGGGTAGGATTCTGAGCTCCGCCCTCAGTGCTGTAAGGATGGGATCCATGTGGGGCTGTATCGGCTGCTGTGGGACCCCGACCGTAGGTGAAGCGGCATGTAAGAACAAGGGCACGGCACCCGCAGCCTGGGGACCGCGCGGAGGTGAACCCTGGGGGCGCCCCGACACCAAGGGCGGGGACGACAGGCCCGAGCGAGTGTCCGCCGTTACTCTCGCGGGTGCATCTTCACGCTGGGGGAGCAGCGCCGTTCCCACCCCCTCCACCATGGGCTGGACACAGGGCCGGGCCGACTCCGCATGTGATATCCTCTGCTGCCCTGCTAAGGAGGGGGGCATCCCCGACCAGGCTCCGTTCATGTGACGCCCCCCCAAGGCGCCCAGTGCCATGGGTGCCGCCGCCGTACCCCCGGATGCGGGATAGGGGGCTAGTTCTGCCCGGGACTGGGGGGGGTCCCCCACGGACCACAGATCAGGGCCAGGGCTAAATCTCAGGCTTGATGGCTCCTGCCATGACAGAGGGGAGTCAGCAGCCAGCAGAGAGCAGCAGGGGGATTCCGCCGGGGTATGGGACTCGCAGGTGGCCTGCACACTTAAAACAAAGCTGTCCCCTTTTTTTTTATAAACTGTATTTAACAAAGAGGTACCGTGGACCCCAACTTAGAGAGAGACAGGGCCTGAACAGGTAAAGTGCTTCCTTGCTCCCAAATTCCTTGGCAGGTGAAAAATTATTTTTTCCTTAAACTGTATTACGCACTGAGGCACCGTGGACCCCTCTTCAGAGAGAGACGTGGCCTGCACACTTAAAACAAAGCTGTCCCCTTGTTTTTTTTTTATAAACTGTATTTAGCAAAGAAGAACAATTAAAACAGAGCCCCCCCCCCCCCCAATGGCAGGTGAAAAAGATTGTTTTTTTTTTAAACAGTATTTAGCAAAGAAGAACTGTGGACCCCAACTTAAAAGAGGCAGGGCTTGAACACTTAAAACAGAGCTGCCCTCCAAAAAAAATCCTTGGCAGGTGAAAAGATTGTCTTTTTTTACTGTATTTAACAAAGAGGCACAGTGGATCCCAACTTAGAAAGAGCTGGTGCATGCACACTTAAAACAAAGCTGCTCCACTAGTTTTTTAAAACTATATTTAACTTAGAGACAGGGTCTGCACAGCTAAAACGAAGCTGCCGCCCCCCCAAAAAATCCTTAGCGGGTAAAAAAAGTTTTTTTTTAAACTGTATTTAACAAAGAGGTAAAGTGGACCCCAACTTAGCGAGACAGGCCTACACAGCTAAAACAGAGCTGCCCTCCCCAAAAAATCCTCGGCAGGTGAAAAAGATTGATTTTTAAAGCTGTTTTTAACAAAGAGACTTTGTGGACCCTAACTTAGAGAGACGGTTCATGCACACTTAAAACAGAGCTGCATTCCCCCAAAAAAGTTCCTTGGCAGGTGAAAAAGATTGTTTTTTTAAACTGTAACTGCTGAGGCACCGCCTACTCCAAGTTCCCCAATGGCAGTGGCCAGCTTAACCAGACAGATGTGGCCAAAAAATAATAAAAATATTCAAACTTTACAGGGTGGACTACAATGACCAGCAGATCCCTCCCCTGCGTCCCACTGCGCCCACTTCCTTTCCTGTCCCTTCTTTTCTCCTATGCTGTGTTTCTAAATGCCCTAAGCTGTCTCTGCTCTAAGAGCAATGCACTCTCTGCAACAGCCAGCTGAGTAATGGTGGATAGACGGTGCATCACGTGACTATCTCCTGCAATAGCGCCTCCTGATTGGCCCAGCAACCCTGACCTCTTAAGCTGTAAATATGTGACCTTGTCTCTCTGCTTCTCCTTGGCAGGTTCGTGGCAAAGTGAAATTCTCCTGAAATTCGGGGTGAAGCCAGGTTCTACTGATTCATTTCGCTCATCTCTAGACAGAAATATATATACATTACATAATATTTTAACAAACGAGTCCCATTTGGAGTGAGTGAATGGTGTCTATTTCAAAAACTGTTCAACAAGCGAGTCTATTTGCAGAATGGGTGGGAATATCCATATCTGCCACCAGAACTGCTTTTGGAGGTGGAAAGTCACCGCGAGGAGTGGAGGATGTACTGGGTCAGAAATGTCATGTTGAGAAGCCAGCCAGGGACTTCAACCATAAGCATCCATCTAATTGCTATCTGGCATTGCAACATGACTGGGGATTGGAGAAATGGATCCTTCCGACCCATGTGCAGATGCGTTATAAGAATGGGTCCTCCCAGTCATTTGCGGCCCACCGTTGATGGGAATCTTGGGAGTAAGAAATTTAGCTTTACCCTGAGAGGGTGAGGGACTTCCCACCGTGAGCAGCCCTTGTTATCCTGGGAGGGATGATGGACTCCTTTTTTGTGCGAGTGGCCCCTGCTTGAAGAATTTCCTGTTTTTTTGAAGGCCTCCCTGTTTGAGGGTCTACTGTTTTTTTGAAGGCCTCCCTGTTTGAGGGTCTATGACCCTTCCCCCATGTAATGCACCAAATGGGAGTTCACAGCTCCCGGTAATTAGCTTTGTAGTTCACTTGCTGCAGTGCATGTTCCAACTATGTGGCTCTTACACATTGAGTAGATATATCCAACTAAATCTCTGTATTTCTACATGTTAGATATGTTTGTTGCTTAATACTCTTATAATACTACGGCACTGGGTTCCTCCCACACCAATTACAACTCATAGGGGCTGAAGTCTACCGATCTAGTGCACCAAATGGAAATTGGCAGCTCCCGGTAAGTAGCTTTGTAGTTTACTAGCCGCTGTATATGTCCCAGCTATGGGGCTCATACACATAAAGTAGAGTAAGAACCACACTAACAGAGAGTGCCTTGTAGGAGCAGTGTGGCTTCTACATGTATCTGCAGATATATACAACTAAATATCTGTCTTTCTACCTGTTAGACATGTTTGTTGCTTAATAGTCATATTATTAAGGGGCGGTTCCACTGGATCCCTGCCACACCAATTACAAATTTCCCAGAGCAGCTTGCCATTTCTTTCAGTTGAAGCATAGTTAGGGGCACCCATAGCTAGATAAATTGGGTTAAGGCTTGGGCTGTACTGGTTCAGGACAGTGGCGTATGGTTGGTTAGGTTTTTGTGCTGCCACTAAGGAGCTACTGGACACAATAGGAATGTTTTATTATTAGGACATCATTAACCTGTAATACGTTTATGCTCATATTTTTGGGATTTGAGCTAGAAGGACTCTCTTTAAAACTCAGATGAAGGCCCATCATATTTTGGGGTCATTACAGCTTTTGTTGACTGTGATGCTTTATGCCTTTCTCTCCTTACAGGAAATGTGGCGATGAGAAAATTCCTGCACATAAAATGTTTTTTAAATGCTAATTATTAGTAGTTTTAGGTGATTTGGCCATACTGTCTTAGATAAGGTTTTTAGGGCATAAGTGTATTTAATTGGGTAGCAACATAATAGGATAGTCCCCTGGCTAGGGGTGCACCTGGGAGGGGTCCCTGGAGTTGAGAGGGATAGTGAGCGAGGATGGTATACATAGTGAGTGCGGTTCCCTAGGTTGGTCATGGGAGGGCAGCCTATGAATGGCTGAGGTGAGGTTCTGGCGAGTGCTACTGGGCATAGGAATAGAGCTCTGAACAGAAGTCATCATGTAGAGACAAACCCCTAAGTGGTAGAGTGCCAGGGACCAGGTGGAGAGAGTGAGGCCAGCGGAGAGCACCCTGGAAGTGCAGTAGGCTGAGATTCATTGGGGTGGATGCCAGGAGAAGTAGGTCCTGGCATTCCCTTTTGAGGCACAAGAGAGGAAGATAAACCAGCTAGGGACCTTAGAGAGGATTATGTCCCTGTAGCACAGCTTGGTGAAATCTTTGGAATGGGACAGATGAAGAACAAGGCCCTAGTGTCTGGTGCCCCTGTTAAGTAAGCATAGGAGAGGTGAGAAGGCCTGGGACCTCAGGGGGTTAGGGGTCATAGGAAGATGCCCCTGGAGTGTGGCTCATTGGGATCCCAGAAGGGGATGCCTGGAAAGGAGTGAGAGTAGGAATAGTAGGTGCTGGTGGGGAAACTGTCCCTTTTGTTGAACTGTACTGTGCTGGAGAGTGGACTGTGTTTAATAAAGAAGGGGAATCCCGTAAATAATTGTGTGTATGAATGTCTCTGCTGTGCCCAGGAAGACTGTGGCGAGCTTCAAGCCATGAACATGTGAGTACATCGCCCCATCCTTGGCCAACCCCCCATTTGGAGAACTGTGGCCCTATTTAGTGGGGCATGCACAACCAACCACATGTTGTTTACATAAGGATTTGAGTTGTGATGTACTATAGCTGTCATTTTAACTCCTAAAAATTCCCCCAAGAAATGGCCCCGCCCCCAGGAGGGGGACCTTATGTAATTTTTTTTTATTAACCCTTTATTTCCTATCACTCAACAGTTATAAAAGGCTTCCAGCAGCAGCAGAAGAACAGAAACCAGAGTGAGCTTCGTGGCACACAGTATTCGGGGATGGACTGATGGAAGGTAAGTATTAAAAAATAAAATAATAAAATATTTTTTCAGATTGTGTGTGTGTGTGTTTGTGTCTTTTTTCACATTTTACCCTTTGTAAAACTGTTAAGGAATCCATGAGACAGGCATATCAGTTCACATGGCTCGGGGTCTAGCAAGTCATCTATGGCTAGCAGGTGACTTGCCATTAACCCCAATCCCTCTCATTACCTGCCTTCCCAAAGCCCGGGGGGGCAGAAGACCCTGGGGCCATGATGGCTACGCGGGCTTGTAGCCCACTGAGGCTGGCATCCGATCCCTGGTCTACAAGCGGATCAACGATAAAATTTACCTGACCACCAATTTAATGGTGCAGGTTGCGGCTACACTCTGCTATACTTTTATCCGTACCCGTGCTTAAACCAGACATTTGTGAATGCTCCGAGCAGGCACACCCCAGCTCGAGCATAGCAAGGGATGCCGTTGGAGACGCAATGTGGCCCTTAGCCCACAAGAGCTATCATCAGCTAAGACTAAAAAAAGATGTCTTAAGAAAAGCTGAAAGGAGCAGGCACGCCATTTGGCTGTGCGCATGCGCCATTGGATGGACATTTTTTCAATAAATATCAATGTTGGCCTGCGACTTTTTAATTTTGGCCCACTGTGTATTTGAGTTTGACACCCCTGGTTGTAACCCCACCTCCCTCCTGGATCATTAGGGTTTAGGCCTTCAGATATTGTCTTTAGGCATATGCCTTCTAATCAGAACAACCAAAGTAAACACAATCAAACTGATAATGAAAAGGATTTTTTAAAAATTATTTAACATGATCCCTCCAGAATATAGACTACAGAATGGGCTATAAAAGTACAAGGAAGTATATATCCAATTAGTTTGTATAAAGATGACAACAGTTATATAAGCACATAGTGTAAACAATGGGCCTGGAAAATTAGTATTGTTACAAATTTTGCTCATTTATTAAATATTTGGATATACAGCAACATATATAATGACATGACATCAGTGGGAAGCTGCTTAGAATATCAGCAGGCCTAGATTGCCTGAGCAGGAACTGTATTCACAGTTGAGAGTATCAGCATTCTGAAACTAAACAATAAAATCGGTTTAAACCAAACAAGCAACGCAGGTTTGGGGGAGCAGTTTCCTGGAAGTTCCGATATGTGCCCACCTACAGGCCAGCAAAGCAGGTTGGGACAAGTTTCAGAGTAGCCAGACTCGGAGCACAAGTCTGGAGATCAAACGTTTTTCTGAGCATAACTGGGGGAGGAAGGTGGCAGGAAGAGAAGAGAAAGGAGGAAAGAAAGCTGCCAGCGGAAAGATCTGCTTGTGGGTTCCCGTTTAAAGAGGGCAATGCTCTTAATGTTGCCTTAATCCCTGTATATGTGTATGCCAATCATTCAACTTTGATCATAACGTACTGTATTTTGTTGTCAGATTGGATTGCATTGTTATTTTATCAACAACATATCTCTATATTTACTATTTGTCTCAGGCCCTTATTTATGAAGGAATAGCGACAGGTAGCGACTGGTGAGCGACCGGTTCCCCACCACAATCACACATTTATCAAGCCGATCCTGCTTAGCGACTGAGATAGCGCCAGATAGCCACTCATTCATCATTATTCCAGCCTCAGCCCACAGCGCCAGCGTCCGACCTTGAACAGCGCTCTCCAATGCATTTCAATGGAACAATCTTTAAATATTCATAATTAATTGTTATTAATGTTTTTTTTTGTTTTTTTTTAAATGTGAAAAATTCTGTGACCACTTCTGCCATGTTAGTTAATTTTTTTAAGGTAAAAAAAAAAAAAAAAAATTTGTGCAGAATTGATATTACAGGTCTGATATTATTGTATTCATATTACTAAATTCTTTCAAAATTATCATGCGCACCCATACATCGCGGAACCTGTCAAATAGCGACTCGTCACCCCGTATTCAACATTACTGCACACCGACTCAGTCGCTATCAACAACCGAACAATGGCCAAGCACAGCAACTACTAGCGGGCGCTGTGAAAATACTGCTACAGTAGCTCAACTGTCGCTACCTGCCACTATTAATGAATCGGCCTCCCCGTGTTCTTCGCATTTACCGGATATCCAAAGATTCTACAGTCTTTTGCGTTTATCCATTGGCCAGTTATTAATAATATTTATATATTTGTTTGCCTATTTTAGTTGAGCCAGGCAGGATAACTATATATATATATATAATTAATATTTTAGTTATTCAAGGCGATATTAGGTTAAATTGTTTACAATAGGGTGATACAGTGTATCACTAACGATTAGAATAAACAAGCAGAAACAAAAACATTAAATCATGATAATCTTTGTCACTGTACATATACAATTACACTTAAACTAGAAATCATGTGTTTTGAAATGTATATCTAAAGCCAATTATAGAGTATAATAAAAAAGGTATAACGACTGAGTGTTATTTAAAACAGATAAAGAGAGAACAGAATTAGGTTTTTAGAACTGTGCTTTCATAGAATTCTAACAGGACAAAAAATTGGACATATAAAAACTAAGCAAATGTAAAAGAAGCATAACCAAAGGGCAGCAAGTAGGAATATAATTGCAGAAAAAAATGGAGAGAATATTTCAAGGGCATAGATAAGCACTGGATAATAGAAGCAGTGAAAGCATACAAAATAAGTTGCCAATTCTATAGCAATTTTCAAATAACTAGACACGTTGTTTAAAGCTATGTCTAATCACAGAAAATGAGCTCCAAAGTGGTTTGACTAGCATCAAATGACTTCAGTATTGTCTTTCATTTGAAACGACCTAATTACAGGTAAACAATGCTGATTTAGCTTTTCCATTTATTCACCATTTTACCGTACTAAAACAAAACTTGGCTCATATAAAATATTTCAAATACTGTAAAAGTAATACCAAATTAATATTAGAGCATGTTATATACTGTATACAGTATTTAATAATACATTACCATAAAATAATACTATTTGATAGTCCTGTCCTAAAAATATCTAAAATCACTACACTTATAGAAAAATGCAGCAAAAGCATTGTGAAATAGAGAAAAAGAAAATAAAAATCAGGATAAGCCATGATTTAATGCCCTGGTACAATGCTTGACCACACTCCCAGTAATTTTTTAAATCTGAAAATAGAACTTGCTTAACCTTTACACAATGTGTGGGCCAGAGATACACAGAGGCGGATTAGAGGAAGCAAGCGTATAGTGCAGTTAGTAGACTTTTGGGATGATGCGAGACACAGGACAGCAATAGAAAGCAGACATACAGAATCTACTAAGGTGTAAAAAAGTAAGTACTGGGCATCTGGAGAGCAAGCTTGCCACCTAAAGGTGGAAAGTCTACCACATTTTAGTAAACAATCATAATACCAGGCAATTAGCACTTTCTTGACGGAGGTCTGCAAGAGCAGCCCATGAATTACTGTTAAGATAGATTCCCTTTACATATTAAGTTATAAATAGAGATGGGCGAACTCCCCAAAGTTCAGATTCAGCATATTCGGCCGAACTTTGAAAAAATCTGAACCCGTTCCCCATTGAAATCAATAGGGGCCTGAACTTTGAAGAGCGGCGGTGGCGGAGGAGTGCAGAGTGTGCAGCAGAAGCCCTGCTGTAACTCACCAGAGCCTTGATCCTCTTCTGTCAGTGGCATCGGAGCAGTGGTGGAGGTTTCAACCTGGCGCCAGCCGGGGCTGCAGAAAGATGGCTGCCGGCTCCCATAAGTGAGGACACCTCTATTGGCAGTTTGAAATGCCAGCTTAAAATGCCGCCACCACTCAGCCATGCTGACAGGAAGAGGATAGGGGCTCAGATGAGTTACAGTAGTTTCGGTGGCGCTGCACCCTTAAGTGAAGCAGGTTAATGGGTCAGACACCGGACTCGAACACGGACTTCTGGCTGACTTTGCGGTTCAGGTTAGCTCATCTCTAGTTATAAACATTTAACTGTATACTCCTGGATCCTTTTACAAAGAAGCTGCTGGTGAGAATGGATCTTCATTTTAGATCTAACAATTCAACATTGAGAACCTGATTTATGAAGTGTTAGCCAAACAGCAACACTTTTTTTTGACTTAGCAGTAATCAGCGTATGATTTTAGAAACAAAAAAAAAAGTGCCTTATTTATCACTAGCACAAAAGGTTGCGCTCTGGTTGAAACAGCGCCAGTTGAAAGTGGCGCTGTAGATCAAGATCCCGTAGAGCCAAATGGCCACAAATGTATTAAAGTGTTTCATGCTTATAATTATTATTACACACATTTTTGTGCACAACTTGCATTGTGACTTGTCAATAATGGAAACGCAGGACCTAGATGCCACCAAATGTAATTTTGTTTTTACTAAAATTGATTTTCATGGCTTCTTTTACTTACCAATGTGTAATCTGGACAACAACGAAAACGCATCCTAAACGCACTCTAAAGTTTGCCCCCTTTGTCCCCAGTAACTGTAATGATGAAACGCCAGGAGCCAAAAAATACAGTGCCAATCGGTTCAAGGAGGAAAAAATGCAGAAATAACACCATACAGTTCTGAAAAGACACTAGTACAAAGTGGCACTCACTGGTGCTGGGATAATTGGCAGTCAAGTCCAACAGATGCTGACACAGGCTGGCTAATACCTATTGCAACAATCAAAGCAAATTAGTTAGCTTCCAGTGCTGCGACTTCCAGTGCCATTGTAGTCCACATTGCCAGAGAAGGCAAGAATGCCATTGCACCAAAACTGAAGCAACTGCCACCAGAAAGATACTAAATGGTGCACATCATAAATGTGGTTTATTGTCTGACTGACTGAAAGTATTTAACAGTAGTTGTAATAGATTTGGCGAGCAGGACACCAAGAGTCCCACCAAAAATAATGAATACTAAGAAACAAGGAAACACAAAGTAATTGAGGCCTAAACTTGTTTCCTTCAAACCACTCCACTAAACTAAAGACAGAAACTTCAAGTAAACCACAGTTCAATTTGGTGGGTGTTTAGATTGATCATACATCATATATAAAGTGCAAAACACATTTTGTACTAAACATTTAAAAATCAAACCAAAGAGAGTTCATATGTAGCATCTATCCCCTCCCTGTTGTTCTCATGCGGGGATGGTCTGCTGCTAACAGGAGGTCCCTCTACTGCTTTGTTGACATCACACTGTACTTTTTTCTTTTTTAGCTGTTTGTGCACTGGCAGGGGGTCCAAGAAACCCCTCTACCAGTTCATAAGGTTGTGATGGCTGGCATTCCACCTCTCTGCATCATTGGGTAGCATGGTGGACAGTCTGACCTGGATTCTCCTGGTATCCAGGATGGGGTGAACTGAACTGAATCAGCAAGATCTGAGCCAGGTCCAAAACTCACCACTAGCGTAGATCATAGAAACATTGTGGATATGGGCTACAGGTTAAGACAAGATTTATGTTAATTAATTAAATAATGATGTAAAAGTGTTAAGAATATTGCTACATGTTTAAGCAAAATTAAAACTATAAAGAACTTTACTAAAAAATAGTTATGTTAAGAGACATAGAAAGTATTGCAAATGCAGATAAAGTGGTCCCCATGCCTAAAAGTTAAACCAAACTGAAGTGGCTAAATCGGAACTACAACCATTTTTCACAAATGGATGTTGTTTTGGGTGCAGGGATACATCCCGATTGTGGATGCCCCCTGCACATCAACAGCTGCAGACAGGAGAAATCATACCATTCTCCCAGGGAAGTCCAGCATATTCGAGAAATACTCCAAGTACCAGACACTTCTATATTTCCGATGAAATATAGTGTGATGTGAAGGCATTGACAGGTAATAACTAAAGCACAAGGACAGTTAAAATATGATACAGGTTGGTTGTCTATCTTGTGGTGGACATGAGCTTTAGAAGGCCCATGACACTTCTCACTTAGAAAGTACAAAATACAAATCCTAGAGAAAGATGGCAAGCTATTGTTCTTAAAGTCTAAGCTCAATAGGAATAAGGGGAAGAGACAAAAGGGGAAGGATACCAAGTGTAAAGTTTATCAGAGTTGCTTAAGCCAGGTTATATGCTTGTGAGAGGAGGTTACCAAGGTGAAAGACTGGAGTACATCAGAGGCGGAGCAGAGGTTGCACCTGGGTTAGTATTGCTGGATTAGTGAGGAAATGTTGTGAGGGGCCTGGCTTGAGAGAGCATTGTAAGTTAGAGATTTAAACTTAATTCTCTAAAAACATCATCCGGGGTGGAGGAACTGCACTAAGAAAGTGAGACGAGAGGAGGATGAGTTGAGCAGCAAAGTTCAGAATAAATTGAAGGGGTAAACCAAAAAGATGGATGTTGTAGTAGTCAAGTCAGGAAATGACCAGGGAATGCACTTAATTTTTAGCAATGTCACTTGGGGGAAGGGAGGGATGTAAGCATTGGTTTTAAGTTGGAGATGACAGGAGGTGGTAAAGGAGTGAATGTGAGGTGTGAATAAGAGGATTCCAGTATGATGCCTAGGTATTAAGCCTGACGAGTTGCAGATATTGTAAAATTGTTAACAGAGATTTTGATTGTTTTGAGGTTGTGAGATTAACATGTTAGAGAGGGTAGGGGAATTGGATGGTGGGAAGATGACCAGATCTGTTTTTTCTATGTTCAATGATTGCCGTTATAATGTCAGGAACACAAGGTATGAGGGAGACGAGATTTGGGCCAGAGAGGTTTTTGGGTGTCACCCTCATTAAAGTAATATTGAAGACCAGTGAGATTATTCTAATTTGGTCAAGACTATGAGCTTAGATGAAAAAAATTAGGGGTCCTAGGGCGGAGTCTTGTGGTATACCAACAGACAGAACATGGAAACTGTGTTTCAGTAGGATACACTAAATGATCAGTCAGAGAGGTGGGAGGAAAGCCAATTCTAAGAATTCTAAGAAAAGAGAGTATATCAAAGTGTTTTCAACAGTGTAAAAAGCTAAGGATAGGTCAATGGAGTAATGGTCTTTGGATTTTGCAGTTAATAGATCATTGATGAGGGTAACAGTGGAGTAAAGAAACCAGACTGGAGGCAGTTGGTAGAAATGTAGAATACCAGTTATGGTACATATGGTGTTCAAAAAATTGGATGAGCAAGGGGGCAGTTAGGGTAGAAACTAGGGCAGAAGGGTGCGGTGAGTGTTTGTTCATAAGAGAAGTTGTAACAGCATGTTTGTAGGAGGAAGGAAAGGTTCTGGTGTAGAGGATCAATAAAGATGTGAAGGCTAGAATGACAGATGCAGGCAATTGAGAGTTAAATTGAAATGGAATCAGATCAAGGAAACAGGTAGTTGGACGGGCTTTGAAATTAAGAGAGCTAAGTGAGTGAAAAGAGTAATGGAGTAAGGCAGGTAAATCTGGAGGAGTGAATTATTCTGAGTGGTTAAGCCAATTTAGGTGCTGTCTATTTTGTCTTTGAAGAATTGCTCTGCTGGTATTTGGGAGAAGGGGGCAACTTAAGAATGCTGATTCAATCTTGCAGTGCTGGTATCAAACCAGGATTGTTTTTCTTTGGGGGGGTGGCTATGGTTGAGGGGAGTAACAGAGTCATGGGCAGAAGTTAGTGTATTATGGTAGTGTAATGCTGCAGTGTCTAGGTTTCTTAGGTTCCTGTACAAGATGCCAGGTTTGTGTGCAGAGGGAGTAGTTTGAAAGGAAGAGAGTGTTAATGTTAAGAGTTTTGGGTCAGAGAGGGGAACTGGGGATGAAGAGTGATTGGATACAAATCAGAAGTGTTTTAACCCTCCCATTGCATAGTTTAGGTGTGATTGTCGGCTTTTACAAATGATCAGAATCTGCTTGTTATTGAGACATTGAAGAGCACCAGGGAGGTTTTAGTTTTGAATAATTACCACAACCATTTATGCTAAAAATGCATTTTGAACTTTGAACAACACAGATAAATTGGACTTTTTATGGGCTACTTTTGAAGTCCTAGTTATTACCAGCCCTTATGTCATATGGCACAGGTCTGGTGCTAAGCATAGTATACCAGCAGGGTCAGGTGCTATCCATATTAGCCTGGGTTTCCAGCCCCTATGCTATAAGCCATTGGTTACCAGCCCCTATGTCTGCTGCCCGGGCTGGTTAGATCAGGGGTAAACATTTTTTTACTGAAAAGTGTTTGGCTGTGTAAATTTCTGCTAAATTTTGGCATTGCACACTCAGCAGCTTTCTGAGTACCTTGGATAGCTCCTTATCTTGGGTGCCGTGTAAGTACTTTCCATTCTAGGAAAGTGCCTCTTTTCCTTTTCTCATGTATTTATTGCATTCTTCAACCAGTTTCCCCTTATGATTTGTCACTGGATTCATACTGTGGCTTAATATAAAGTCTTTAATCTGTCTCGTAAAATTTTAAAACAAATTCATTGACTGAAGTTCAGCATTTCATTACATATACTGTACTAGGTGCAATTAGGTACAATTTCCTGAGCTGAACTATTTGTTTTGAAAACCAAACTAAGTACATCTTTTGGGGATTATTAGATAAAAATGTGTTTGGGGCGAGTAGATAGCATTTGAAATGCAAAGTAATATCCTATGGCGGCCATTGCCAGAAGGTAGTTCATTATAAATGTAAGTATCTTGTCTTGACTTGTGAAAAGAATGTGCTTTTTTTAATCAATAAGTCATAAGAAATTGTAAGCCCTCAGAAATTTTAGTTGTATAGTATTTAAATTATTCAAGACAGTGATGCCTTTATAGTCAGGGTGGTCAGGGTTAGTCTAAACTTTGCATTCAAAGTTTGCAGATATTACTAAAAAAACAAAACATATACAATCTAACCTGAATTTTACCAATTCAGTTCCATTTGGCAAGACATAAACATCAAATTTAGCCATGTCATATTTTTAATTTTTCTATTTTTTTCCAGTTTTAATGACCGACCCCCAGCAGTGGTAGCATACCAGCCCTTTTGCCCTTTAGTGCTCTTCCAGAAAGTTAAGCTGGGAGAATCCACACCCACCCCCCAGGTTTAAAGGAGGTACTGTTCGGTGTCATTATTATTGTTCTGGACAAATGCTAGTGTTTCTCTGAAGGCTGATTTCAAGAGAAACAGCATACTTTAGTCATACATGTTTGTATGTCTGGTTTAAACTCATATGCAGCAGGTTTCAAGACACATGAAAGGCATTGGGAATTTTCTAATCACTCACCAAATTTTTCGCTCTATAACATGCACTTGACCATAAGATACACACAGAGTTTAGAGGCAGAAAATAAGAAAAAAAAACAATCGGTTTGCCCTTCCCAAACACCCTATTACAGGTGTGCGGTATCACCCCATTACAAGCAGTGTTCAGCAATCCACATTAGAGGTAGTGTGCGACATCCCTCATTAAAGGCAGTGTGCGGCATCCACCATTACAGGCAGTGTGCAGGATCCCCCATTACAGGCAGCATGCAGCATCACAGACAGTGTGTGGCATTCCCCCAATACAGGCAGTGTGCGGCATCCCCCATTCCCCCCCCCATTGCATGTGTGAAGCAGGAGTGCAATGGAGGACTGTTGGATAGGAGGTGGGTAAACTTACACTTGCTGTTTGCTGGTCCTCCCATGCCCAGCACCACAAACACAGACACACACACAGCCAAACCTTGCAGCACTGGTGGTGGGCATGGCCTATTTATGGAAGGCATTTTACAAATGCCCCCCCTGCCATTCATAGGCCACGGCCACCTGATGGAGCTAGGTACACGATCAGTAGCATGGGAGCTCTGTAAATTGGCAGTGTGTTTGGGGGGGGGGGGGAGTGCAGGGCAATGCTGTTTATTGGCTTCCTGTCTTCCCGATCAGAGATGCCCCAGGAGAAGGTCAACAGACTTTTCGAACCCAGAGCTGGCGGCATTGAGTTTTGTTCCGCTTTAACTCTTTTTGTTCTCGATGTTGCCAACTGGTAATAATAAAAAATGTAATCCAAATAGTCCTGAAACAATGCTGGTGCATTGCAAAGCCCAAATGGCCTATTGACTGTTTATTCTGAGTCTCTGTGATGCAGAGTAGTCCCTCAACTCTAGCTCTTTAGACCAAGTAAGGTTAAATATCTTGCCTCTAGAAGGCATACTTCTTGAAAGTGGTTTGCTTGAACAATTGTAGGCCCTAGGAGGATTCAGCAAATATTCAGGAGAATACGTCAGACCATGCTGTGTGACATTCTGGCAGCCCATCTAGGGTTACCTTTAGCACCTTGAGGGTGGTAAACGCACACTTAAAAAAATGAAAAGAACTCCATTTGACTAATTTCCCAGTACTCTAATCAACCAGTACTCTAATCAATCTGCGGTTCATGGTTTCTTAGCCAAGGTAAACCAAGAACAAGAGGTGTACTGGGGCAATCTAATATCTAGGTTTTCTGAATGGAGTGCACCCACCACTTATTTAACTAAACAGATCTGGCAGAGACTATTTCATGATTAGGTTCATTATTGATTGCTAAGGTTTGTGAGGGGGGGAGTGCAGGGCAATGCAGCAAGTGTAAGTTTATTGGCTTCTTGTCTGCCAGTCATCCATTGCTCTCACGGCGGGGCATCCCGATCTGAGATGCCTCAGGGGAAGGTCAGTAGCTAGCCCTGGAAACTTTTTGAACCCAGGCCGTCCATAATGGGTTTTTGTCCTCTTTAACTCTTTTTGTTCTCGATGTTGCCAACTGGTAATAATGAAAAATATAGTCCTTTTTGTAAACAAATACTCATAATGCCCTTCCTTAACATTGAAATCAGTTTTCCACTCAATCCCTTGGCGAATACGTTTAAGGTTATAAAAACCCTTAAAATGTAAATTGGAGAATCTGAGCACTAATATCCTGATAAAAGCGGTCTTCACTTAAAGGTATGAGACTCATGTTTTTTTTGCTGTAATTCTATTGAGACCTCAACAAAGAAGAACCCTTCTCCTGCAGGAGAGGCCTATTAAGTGTTTATTCTGAGTCTCTGTGATGCAGAGTAGTCCCTCAACTCTAGCTCCTTAGACCAAGTAAGGTTAAATATCTTGCCTCTAGGAGGCATACTTCTTGAAATTGGTTTGCTTGAACAATTGTAAGCCCTAGGAGGAGTCAGCAAATATTCAGGAGAATATGTCAGACCACGCTGTGTAACATTCTCGTAGCCCATCTAGGGTTACCTTTAGCACCTTGAGGGTGGTAAACACACACTAAAAAAAGGAAAATAACTCAATTTTACTAATTTCCCAGTACTCTAATCAATCTGCGGTCCATGGTTTCTTAGCCAAGGTAAACCAAGAACAAGAGGTGTAGTGGGGCAATCTAATATCTAGGTTTTCTGAATGGAGTGCACCTACCATTGATTTAACTAAACAGATCTAGCAGAGACTATTCCATGATTAGGTTCATTATTGATTGCTAAAATCTGGAGGGGACTCCCTAGAGGCACCATCGAAAAAAACCAAGGCCCTTCCATTTGATTTGTCTAGAAAGTTTCCCGCTGTCACACTGTCAATAAAGGCAGTGACAAATCATCTGGACCATACACACTGGATAAAGGCAGGTCATAATAACTAAGAAAAGATAAATGACCCCCCCCACGAGATGATGACCTTTTTGACTGGACACACTTTGGCGATGTGGCCGGAGTTGCCACAGTAAACACGTACAGTAGGCCCTGGTTTCGGCATCTAACATTTTCTGCTTGGGAGTGGTACGATGATCCCTGACTGAGGAAGGAATTAAAGAAACCCACCACAGCAGTTTTCTGACACACAGGAAAAGAGACAGGGTTACTCAACTTATCCATTGGCTAATTGTATATATGAACACAGGTTTTCAGGAGTTGGGAAATTGACTAGGGCACCCTTGATGGGTTCAGACAACCTGATGTGAAACTGGCTGCTGAGGGCTGGGTTGTTCCAGTAAAGAAAGAGAACTTGTCAAAGACCTCATGGAACTTCTCAGGTAGCGGGATCTTAGGTTCTACTGAAACAATAGCAGTAGGTGGAGCAGGTACACTACTGGTCCGCCAATTGCACTGCCAGCTGATCAATGCCTGCCACCATTCCCTGCATTTGCTCCAGGATATTCACCATTTTTTGGACCCCCTTATGATGCTAGAGGGATATTGTCCATCTTTAGTTTTGCTTCACCCTTATTTACCCGGGTACGATTGCGTCTGATGTCTTAATGCATGAACATGAGCCCAACTAGGGGTGAGAAAGAAGCTGGAGGCTCCTACCCATGTTTGGCAGGCACCTGAAAAGGGAATCAAGAGCATCCAGATGCTCTCAGCAGTGTTCAGGAGGGCGTCTAAAGACGGCACAAAGCTGATTAATGATCAACTTGAAGCACCTGAAGTAGCAAACAGGAAGCAAGAGCCTTTTCTTTACAACTAGCATGTATATTTTCTGTATATGTATCATTTTCTTTTGGTTGGGGACATCAACACTGGAAGTTTTAAAACTCACGCAACACCACACCGTTCAATTTAACTAGCAGATTAGAAGTCTTGCTGTTTCATCTTATAAAGCAAGCCAGCTTCCTGCTGTGTCATATGGGTAGCTATGCCCAGTTGTGTTTCATTGTTCATCATCCTGCTGCCAATGTAAAAAGATTCACAGCCGAATGTGATGTGTGAATGGTCTCCCCCAGATGCTGCTGTAATAGTAAGATCACTCTTACAAATGCAGTAAATTTTGCTACACAATGTTTTATAATATTGTATGTATGTGCTTTTGTGCTTTTTTACAGTACAAATACCATTTATTTAACAAGATCTTAAAAATACATAAAATTACAGTGTCGTTACAGTGTCAGATAAATTAGCAAGGTGGGAGGTCTATAACTTCAGTAATATGAGGCTGTCTTAATAAAAGTTTGGTCAATGATTCCCTTTTGGGAAAGTGATTTTTAACCCCAAAACCTCCCTATTAGTGCTTTACACATCTGTCACCAAATCTGATTCACAATACAACACAGAGGTTCATCCATAACGAGAGAACATCCATAAGAACATATATTTTAAATCTTCAAGGAATATTGTAATCCCGGATTAGAATGCTCTGCTGTGTGAAACCCCTTGGGGTGACGAATGTGATGTGTCACTTACCTTTTTTTTTCTTTTTTTTTTTAGAATGCTCTGCTGTGTGAAACCCCTTGGGGTGACGAATGTGAATGTCACTTACCTTTCCCTGCTCCAACTGTGCATGTGCAGGCTCTCATCCAATCAGAGCCATGTAAGATAGGCTAGAGCGGGAGCACGTGTGCTGCTAGGGATGTGCCCGCTCTCGCTCCCCATCAGAGCCCTTTGCCAAAGGATGTAAGCTCTGGTTGTACGAGAGCCTGTACATGCGCCATTGGCCCAAGTAGAGGTGAGTTTTACTAGGTATTCTGGGGAGTTTCCAACAGGGGGCATTCCAATTTCAGATTCCCCAGGGTGCATGGAACAAAATCTGAGAAAGACAAAATGTCAGGTTTTGTTCTGCTTTAAATGAAGCAATTACTAGACAATTAGCATAGCAAAAAACTTGTTTCATGTCATATTTAGAGAAATAAGTATACAAAGTTATCTAAAAATAGAATTTCTCTCATTGAAAGATCCTTAACTAAAGCATTATATTTGCTGGAGACATTTCAATATGTTCAAGGGCCCCACAATTCATTTAATATTTCAAAAATATGAGCTCTTCAAGTAAGAAAAATACATTTTTGACACCTTATTTAAGGGCTCGTTATTTTCACTTGCCAAAACGTTTGGGGGAAAAAGGTCTCCTAAAGGGACTGTAAACCCTATGGCAATAATAAGGCTGCTGCCTGTCCCACGCCCCTCTTCTCCATTTGTTGCAGGGATGTGTAGAGGTTGTAGCAAGTCTTCAAAGTATTCCCTCCTTTAAATTGCATTCTTCCAGGACCACACAAAAAAGTGGGTTAACAGTCATCAGTCTCTGACCATAACAGATTATGCTTATGACACTAAAAGCTTTACCATGACATGAAGATAGGGCTTCACTTAATATATACGGGAGATATGCTAATAATAATTTGAGATTGTGATTCTTTAAAATGGTTTACAGTATTTTACACTGGTCTCTAATGGGTATAAGGTGGGGAGAAGTTTGTATGTGCCTGGACAGTGACTTAAAATACTGGTAAAATACTGGTGGTTGCCACTTTATCCTTTGAGCAGTGGGTTGTTGAGGTGACCGTTACTTCATTGCAGACATTTATGATCCAGCAGAACTATAGCCTATCCATTAAGTAACTCTAGAGTCATTTTGGTACTCTGGGTTGTCAACAAAGCTGTATAGAGCATCTTTAACTCATCTGAATAACTGTCTGCGTTAGGTAGAAAGCTTTAGCAAGCTCCATCTGGGGTTTGTGGGAAAATGCAGTATGCTGTCTGCACTTGACCTGGAAAACTCTCCTTTTCTGTTTCAATGATTTTTATTAGAGCCAATATAATAAAGCACACAAATTGTACAACATCCGTCATACATTGCCACAGTATTATAGAATAAGAATAAATGGCTAATATGAGACAATTCTCGTACATAACATAAGTAACACATACAGCAAGGGAAGTATCCCTCTCAGATTATAAAAAAATATCTATCTACAAAGATATCCCGTACGATTTTGTGCTAAAACTATCCGAATAACTTGTTTTTCAATATGAGAGTCAGGATGTAACAAAGACTTTATCAACAAGCACAGGACTTAAACTAAGTCCTTTAGTATGCAGTCACCAACTGCAACATATTCAAAAGTTTGCACACAAAAATTCGTAACCTACACAAGTATGAAAAAAAAACACATATAAAATATACCTCCCCGGGGGGGAAAGAAAGGGGGAGGAATAGAGAGAGAGAAAGAAAAAGAAAAAAAAAGGGGGAAGAGGGAGGGGGGAAGAGGGAAGGGAGGAGATGGGAAAAAAACCATAAAGAAATCAATACCTCAGAGCCTGAGCAAGCCAGAGTATAAAATAAATAATCAATAAGTGCCGATCAAACAAGTTAGGAAGAAATTTAGTGACCCAGGGTTCCCATACTTCTTGGAATTCCTCCATTTTGTTAGTAAAAACTCTCCTTTTCAAAGACCAGTCAGCATTTAAAACATATCTGTTGGCACTAGATTGTATGAAGGGAACTCCAAAACTTCTTGATACCCTGCATCTATAGTAGAGCACTTTCCATAACATGGGATAAAGTGGTACTCACCAATTATTTATTCTAAATGTAATATTTACAGTAGGTTCCCATGTCATTGGTCTGAAAAGCACTAGCCTGTTAAGATGTGTCCAATTGAAGACTCATTCAACTATATCTCCACCATGCCCCTGTAAAATATATTTATTACACTTTTAATATAAAGTTTGCAAATATTATACCCAGTTCATCAAAAAAGAACAACGTGTCAACTTGATAAATGTTACACAGATTTTGATACACTTTTATGTAGAATCAATATTCATGCAAAATACACGTCTTCATTTTGCAGATTGGTGTTTCCACAGTCAAAGGCTAAACATGACTAAAGCAATTTGTATTAAAAGTAGATGCAAACTAGATGCAAATTGACTGGAAAAATGGAAAAATTCATCAAGTCTAACGTATATTTCTGGTTCCCGGGTAAGATCCCATAGGCGAGAGAATTACTACTATATTTGTTAAATTTAAAGCTTTAGATACTCTCCTAGAAAATGATGTAACTAAGTTTTACTACATTTTACCACTTTATCTGAATTTATGTCTAAATGTGATACTCTTGTCAGCATTATTAAATATGTTGATTGGGCAGTGAGAATACAAAAAATCATAGTAGTGTAAAATCAACACAGAAAGGAATCTTCTAACTTTTTAAGCAGGGGCCTAACCTTCCCCCTCCCATCTTTGGCAAACCCAGCAATTAAAAGATACCTATCTTGTACTCATGGAGCACAAGTGTAGCATCTGACCCTTCACCATTAAGGGTCCCCTGTAGGATGGAGGTCTACTATTAAAATGTACTGGGGTCCAGCCCCTATCGACTCTCTCCTCTTTAGTAAGTTTTATTATTATGTTGTTGTTTGTATTGCCACTTGTCCATTATTGTGTGCCAATATGACGCCCTCAAGGTGTTGAGCTTCTGTATTAATTTGTTTTCAACTGTGTTTAATAAGAAGCTTTCTCTATAAAAAATGTGTTTACATTAGCAACCATACCATACACAAACTGGTGAGTTTGCTATACAGAGCAGAGACTTCCTAACTCTGACTTGATAATCATCTAGCTCAACACCTCCTGCTCTAATTTAGCCTCTTCATATAAGGGGATCAGTAGCTAAAGGATTACTGGTAGCTGTGAAGGTCATTCTTCTGTTTGAGTTTTCCAATGCTGCTGATGAGCTCACCTGTTACAGTGATAGAATTATGGGATCTGTAGGCGCAACTTTAGCAATACAGAGCCACAGGAATAAAAGAAACTTGAACAAAGCATGCTGATAAGATATTGGGTATGGGGGCGCAGTCCTAACACATATGCAATACAATAAGACAGAACATCCAAAAAGTTGAGTTTTCCATCAATGTATGGTCTAGGTGTGGGATAATCTGATTATTAACGATAATGTGGTTATATTGGGTATCCCTTCAATATTTAAATATAATCATGAATGGTTTGTGTACTGGATTTGGGTTATATGGTATTTTCTCTGACATTTCATTTAACATAACTTTAACAAGACTGCTGGGCATGCAGAGAAAGACATATGGACTTTTAGGATTTATTATTTATCTTTGCGCCTTGCTTTATACATTTATCTTTGGACCTTAGAACCTTTTATATGACTTTTTTGCATGCTTGAGCATTGTCTATTGATATTTATTTTTCTTATTGTGGTTTATACCCCTTCCTACTTTTGAATAAAATACCTTGGCTTTCAGATACCTGCAGACCTTTCTCAGGTGTATGACCTTAAAGTGACCCAAAAGTGTCCTATAAGACTCCAGGGCAACCTGATTCCCTCTCCCAATTTGGCATGCCCCATTGTGTGTAAACCCCCAGTAGCCCGATATGCTCACCTCTTTACCTGCCACTTTACTTTTTGAACAGTGGGTTGTTGAGATGACCATTACTTCACTGCAGACATTTCTGGATCCAGCAGAACTGTAGCCTGTCCATTTAGTAACTCTAGAGTCATTGTGGTAGTCTGGGTTGTCAACAAAGATGTATAGAGAATCTTTGGCTCTTTTGAATAACTCTCTGCCTTAGGTGGAAAGCTCTTCATACTTTAACAAGCTCCATCTGGGGTTTGTGAGAAATGTATGTAGGTCACTCCACCCAACAACTAGTAGAGCACTTTCCACATGCGGTACAGAGGTTCTCCACATGGGATAAAGTGGTACATACCAATTATTTATTCTAAATGTAATATTTACAGTACAGTAGGTTCCTATGTCATTGGTCTGAAAAGCACTAGCCTGTTAAGATTTCTGTGCCCAAATGAAGACTCATTCCACTATATCTCCACCATGTCCCTGTAAACATATGTTACATAAGACCTTTCCTGATTTAGGAAGCGCCACTTTGTGTAACCCTACAGTTGCCCGATATGCTTACCTCACCAACGAGCCCACGGGACATAATTATCCGGTGGCAGCATCACTCAAATCCTTCTTGTCTGCCTATTGTGTGTGCTAGGAGTCCATTTAGCTTTTGCAGCTGCACATTTGCATGGCTGGAGAAGATTTGAGAAACATAGAAACATAGAAGGTTGACGGCAGAAGGAGACCATACGGTCCATCTAGTCTGCCCTTATGTGTATACTGTATGTACTCTTTATCTTAGGATAGATGTGTGCTTATCCCAGGCATGTTTAAATTCAGTGACTGTTGATTTTTCAACTACCTCTGTTGGAAGTTTGTTCCAAGCATCTACTACTCTTTCTGTAAAATAATATTTTCTAACATTGCTCCTGATCTTCCCCCCGACTAGCTTCAGGTTGTGCCCCCTTGTTCTATCATTAAGTTTCTTCTTAAAAACACTTCCCTCCTGAACCTTATTCAATCCTTTCACATATTTAAAGGTCTCAATCATGTCCCCCCTCTCCCTCCTTTCCTCCAGACTGTACAAATTAAGTTCTTTAAGTCTCTCCTGATAAGTTTTAAGTTTAAGTCCTTCCACCATTTTCGTTGCCCGCCTTTGGACACGTTCTATTTGAATAATGTCTTTTTGGAGGTAAGGTCTCCAGAACTGCACACAGTATTCTAGCTGTGGCCTCACCAGGGCTCTATACAGCGGCATCACAACCTCCCTCTTCCTACTGGTAATGCCTCGAGCTATGCAGCCGAGCATCCTGCTTGCTTTTCCCACTGCCTGGCTACACTGTCGACTCATCTTGCAGCTAATAATTGAATAGAAGAGCCGCTTCTGCCTTGTGGGCTCATTGAAAAGGTAAGATTATTCATGACATGTGACACTTTTCCTGAAAGGATTAACCTTCTAAAAGTGAACTTACCTCCAATATTCCTTTCCATCAAATTGTATGTTTTTTTTCTAATTTGTAGATAGGCCAAAATATGGTATGATATGTTAACCAGACCCGAAGCTGATGTAAGAACGGGACTTCCAGATTTAAGGATTTTTTTCATGCTTAAGATGTCATGCTCTAAGTTATAGGCTGGGCTCACAAAAGCAAGGAAAAGCTCTGGGTAAATAATGTCTCCCATCAACCTTATTTAGAGGTAGGGTTGGCATTCTAATTACTTCCACTTAGGGTGCACATTTGGGTGTGAATTGCAACCTATATAATGGTGAGTTTCTCAACTTTAACACACAAAAAGTTCAATAAAAAATGTTTTTTCTAAGTTTTAAGAAAACAAGCACCTGTGATGGGACATTTTTATACGGGTGAGGAGTAATGATTCCACTGCACCTTATGAGCTATGCAGAAAATCTGTGCAGTATTTAGCATACCAGGGTGCTGTTGTTTCCAACATTTCCAAAAATATATTTACCTAATTGGAAAGAATGATGTACATTACCTTTAAAAATGCCCCATTGCAGGTGCAAGTGACTTACTGGGAAAAATGAGAGCAAACATTTTCACATGTTTTGGGTGTTAAATGTAAAACGCTCACCAGATGCAGGTTGCAATTCACACATACATACATGTGAACCCAAAAGTTTGCTTTACCAATAAATTAGCATGACCCCATTTCCTTGGGAAAGCTCCAGGCATCAAAGAGTCTTCCTTTTCTAACCTACCATTTCCTCAAGGTGTGAAATCATTGGATGGTTCTGGATGGGAGGTGGTCTTAAAATGAAATAAAGTTGGTAGTCAGGATTACTGCTGTAATGTTTATCATAGGAAATGGATGGATTGGATCCTGTTTCTTTTTATATACAGGAAAACTTTAATTAACTCTTTGTGGTTTGGTTGTTTGATGCTTAAGGTTATAAACATTATATTTATGTTTATTCGTTTGCATATATGATGTACTGTATATGATGATTAGAGATGAGCGAACTTCTTGAAAGTTCGATTCGGGCGATTCGCCGAATTTCCCCAAGAAATTCGGGTTCGCCCGAATCGAACTTTCACGAATCGCTCATCTGAAAAAAAAAATGCCGGCATGGTGGGAGCGGGCAGGCCGGCTGCGCTCGTCCGAACCGGTTCGCTCATCCCTAATGATGATATATATGATAGGATCATTTGCTATAGGATCACAATTTTCCCAGAATCATATAGTGTTAGCTATTTTGGGGCTTAATGCAATATATACAGTCTGTCCTCTCCTGTTTGTGGGTGGTATTCTCAATAAATAGGTGGGGCTTGAGTCTCTCGCTTGTGAATGTCCCTCTCCCCCAAATTCACACGTTGTTTGGGATTCACCTTTTTTATTTCAATGCTCGGGGAGTTTCATGAGAAATTTTTCAACATTTTTCTGCCTTCCTAGATTTATAATTAGTTGTTTTTTATCTGTTTTTAAAGCCATGCCAGTTAGGATATATAGTTCAATTGACTGTTTCTAGAAAATACATCTTTAGTTTACACTTTTTTTGTGATATATGCTTTTTTTAATTTTCCATATTGTGAAGGGATTTAATTCATCTGAGGAAAGGAGATTAGCTTTTAGACATATATACTAGGTTGATTTCCTTTTCTGCAAGAGACACATTTTTGTAGCAATAATTGCCTGACATTTTTTGATACATCCTTCACTGTTGTTCATTACACTACAGCTGATAACAAAACCAGGGATTGGTTTTATTAATTCATAAGTGGGTAGGGTTTAAAATGCTTTTTGTATTTAAAGAAATGGATAGTCAATATATAATATTGATAGGACAGGTTGGAGAGCAAATCTTTACGTTGACATCAGTATACTTTCCAAATACTAACCAAATCAATTTTATCTCAAAATTTCTTAAAAAACTTGGTATCAAAAAGAAGGCTATATTAACTGTGGAAAGGGATTAGAATTGTATCTTAGATCCTTTACTTGACCACTCTCCTCCTCTTGCTACATCTAGGGCAGAAACTAACTTAACGGATAGATACAATCTCTGATTAAATTGGGTCAAAGCAACCCATCCCCAACTTTGAAGGCCCAAATACTCTCAGTCACAACATTTTTAGCAACAGTTGCAAGATGCTGAGAAGGCTATAGCTCAGATTAACCATTGTCTTACTTAGAAGGAAATAGGCAATCAAAAATGTTTGCTAACAAACTAAGAGGCTGATTCATCATTAGCGGCAGGTAGCGACAGATGAGCGTCTGTAGCAGGCATTTTGAGAGCGCCCGCTAGTAGTCACTGTGCTCGGCCATGGGTCGCTACTTTATAGCGACTCACTCGCTGTTCAGTAATGTTGAATACATTGTGAGGAGTCGCTATTTGACCACTACAGCGCTGTATGGGAGCGCATGTTAGCGACTGCTCATAGCGACCGACTCACACCATATTCAGCAAAAAAACAGCCTCACAAATCCCTGGCGCTGAAAAATACTTGTTTGAAGCCCAGAGCGCAGGAGGCGGTGTGTTTAAAGTGTGTTTTCAAGCATCTATCAACTAGTAACAAAGCAAAAACATATGGAATTACATTGTAACAACATTGTAACATGAACACTTTAATGCCAGACCTGTAATGTCATTTTTGAGGAAATATTTAAAAAATGAAAAAATTATGAAAAAAATGCTATTTCAATGCCAGAAGAGGTCAAATAATTATTTGTGATTTTTTTGAAAAACAAAACAAAAAAAAAAACAGTTTAAAGAGAAGAAAAGGATCGTCCATTGAAATGTATGGGAGAGGGACAGGTAGCAAGAGGTCATACCTGGCGCTGTGCAAGGCTGAACGCCGGTGCTGTTCGCTGAGGCTGGGAAAATGATGAATCAGATGCTACATGGCGCTATCCCAGTCGCTAAACAGATTCTGCTTGATAAATGTGGAATTGCGTGCCGTGTCCGGCGTTCACCAGTCGCTGCCTCTCATTAATCAGCCACTACCTGACGCTATCCCTTCTTAAATAAGGGCCAAAGAATGCAAGAAAAAGGTTTCCCTATATGCTCAATAATTGATTTTGGAGGTCAGATTTCGAATAGCCCATCAAAAAGACTTGATGCTTTTTTGGATTTTTATCAGTCACTATACACATAACATTTTCAGGATTCCACAGAAGCAATTAATAAGTTCCTGTATGACTGATCCCTTCCAAATTATCTGCAGATGCTATGAAGTTATTAAATAGTCTTATTACCAAGGAAAAGATAGAGAATGCTATTTTTAAGCTTAAAATTAATAAATCCAGATGGGTTTTCTGGAAAATTGTATTAAAAATGTTTGTTTCATATTAAGTTCCTTATCTTAAGTGTGCTTTTAATTATTTTCTGCAGGGAGAACCCATTCCACAGGAGATGCTGAAAATAACTATGTCAGCTTTCACTAAACCTAACAAGGATTTAACCCAATGTAAAAACAGACCAATAACAGTTGGTAACATTGATATAAAATTGTTCACATTAATACTACCTAATAGTGATGAGCGAGTAGTATTCGACCGAGCCGGTATTCGATCGAATACTACGCTGTTCGTCATACTCGATTTCGATCGAGTACAGCGGCGATGGCGCACTCACAATTCGTTTCCCCTCCCACCTTCCCTGGCGCGTTTTTTACACCAATCACCATGCAGGGGGGGTGGGACAGGTCCTGGGAGGACGCTGGCATCGCGAAAACGGCGTCTACACGCATTGGCTGGAAAAACCATGTGACCTCGAATATACAAAACTCAGCACTTCCTCTTCGTCAGCATTAGCAGCTTGAACTTAGTGAGGGACAGACGCTCACAGCAGGGAAAGACAGGCTGTCGCTGGCAGGGCCCCAGAACCACCATATATACCAGCTACCAGAAGACAAGAGAGTCCTTAAGAGCCCTTATTAGGGCTACTACGCTGAACAGTATATAGCTCATATTCTATGTAGTCAGGCAGGGCCCCAGAAGCTCAGAATATAGCTTTTACCACCATATATACCAGCTACCAGAAGACAAGAGAGTCCTTAAGAGCCCTTATTAGGGCTACTACGCTGAACAGTATATAGCTCATATTCTATGTAGTCAGGCAGGGCCCCAGAAGCTCAGAATATAGCTTTTACCACCATATATACCAGCTACCAGAAGACAAGAGAGTCCTTAAGAGCCCTTATTAGGGCTACTACGCTGAACAGTATATAGCTCATATTCTATGTAGTCAGGCAGGGCCCCAGAAGCTCAGAATATAGCTTTTACCACCATATATACCAGCTACCAGAAGACAAGAGAGTCATTAAGAGCCCTTATTAGGGCTACTATGCTGAACAGTATATAGCTCATATGTAGGCAGACAGGGCCCCAGAAGCTCAGAATATAGCTTTTACCACCATATATACCAGCTACCAGAAGACAAGAGAGTCCTTAAGAGCCCTTATTAGGGCTACTACGCTGAACAGTATATAGCTCATATCCTATGTAGGCAGGCAGGGCCCCAGAAGCTCAGAATATAGCTTTTACCACCATATATACCAGCTACCAGAAGACAAGAGAGTCCTTAAGAGCCCTTATTAGGGCTACTACGCTGAACAGTATATAGCTCATATTCTATGTAGTCAGGCAGGGCCCCAGAAGCTCAGAATATAGCTTTTACCACCATATATACCAGCTACCAGAAGACAAGAGAGTCCTTAAGAGCCCTTATTAGGGCTACTACGCTGAACAGTATATAGCTCATATCCTATGTAGGCAGGCAGGGCCCCAGAAGCTCAGAATATAGCTTTTACCACCATATATACCAGCTACCAGAAGACAAGAGAGTCATTGAGAGCCCTTATTAGGGCTACTATGTTGAACAGTATATAGCTCATATGTAGGCAGGCAGGGCCCCAGAAGCTCAGAATATCGCATTTACCACCATTTATACCAGCTACCAGAAGACAAGAGAGTCATTGAGAGTCCATATTATTAGGGCTACTATGCTGAACAGTATATAGCTCATATGTAGGCAGGCAGGGCCCCAGAAGCTCAGAATATCGCATTTACCACCATATATACCAGCTACCAGAAGACAAGAGAGTCATTGAGAGCCCTTATTAGGGCTACTATGTTGAACAGTATATAGCTCATATGTAGGCAGGCAGGGCCCCAGAAGCTCAGAATATCGCATTTACCACCATATATACCAGCTACCAGAAGACAAGAGAGTCATTGAGAGTCCTTATTAGGGCTACTATGCTGAACGGTATATAGCTCATTCTAGCTATATACACACTGCACACAACGGCTGCTTTAGTGAGGTGTAGCTGCTGCTGGAATAGGGACAGAAAGACTTCAGTGGTGTATTACCACCTATATACAAAACTATATACACTCTGCTCAAAACGGCTGCTTTAGTGACTGGTAGCTGCTGCTGGAATAGGGACAGAAAGACTTCAGTGGTGTATTAGCACCTATATACAAAACTATATTTTGCACTACTGTTTTGTGTCCTCTGTGCCAACAAAACACTGTTTTATACCCGGTGCGTATAGGCACCATTTCACCTTCTGGCAGTATACGGCTGTATAGCCAGGTGTTCTCCTAAAAAATATATTTATATTTGGCACTACTGTTTTGTGTCCTCTGTGCCAACAAAACACTGTTATATACCCAGTGCGTATAGGCACCATTTCACCTTCTGGCAGTATACGGCTGTATAGCCAGGTGTTCTCCTAAAAAATATATTTATATTTGGCACTACTGTTTTGTGTCCTCTGTGCCAAGCTTCCCTTACTGCTGGGGTAACACACTTTAACAAACCTCCTCCTGTAAGCTTCCCTTACTGCTGGGGTGACACACTGTAACAAACCTCCTCCTGTAAGCTTCCCTTACTGCTGGGGTGACACACTGTAACAAACCTCCTCCTGTAAGCTTCCCTGACTGCTGGGGTGACACACTGTAACAAACCTCCTCCTGTAAGCTTCCCTGACTGCTGGGGTGACACAATGTAACAAACCTCCTCCTGTAAGCTTCCCTTACTGCTGGGGTGACACACTGTAACAAACCTCCTCCTGTAAGCTTCCCTGACTGCTGGGGTGACACACTGTAACAAACCTCCTCCTGTAAGCTTCCCTGACTGCTGGGGTGACACAATGTAACAAACCTCCTCCTGTAAGCTTCCCTTACTGCTGGGGTGACACACTGTAACAAACCTCCTCCTGTAAGCTTCCCTTACTGCTGGGGTGACACAATGTAACAAACCTCCTCCTGTAAGCTTCCCTGACTGCTGGGGTGACACAATGTAACAAACCTCCTCCTGTAACCTTCCCTTACTGCTGGGGTGACACAATGTAACAAACCTCCTCCTGTAAGCTTCCCTGACTGCTGGGGTGACACAATGTAACAAACCTCCTCCTGTAAGCTTCCATTACTGCTGGGGTGACACACTGTAACAAACCTCCTCCTGTAAGCTTCCCTGACTGCTGGGGTGACACACTGTAACAAACCTCCTCCTGTAAGCTTCCCTGACTGCTGGGGTGACACAATGTAACAAACCTCCTCCTGTAAGCTTCCCTTACTGCTGGGGTGACACACTGTAACAAACCTCCTCCTGTAAGCTTCCCCGACTGCTGGGGTGACACAATGTAACAAACCTCCTCCTGTAAGCTTCCCTGACTGCTGGGGTGACACAATGTAACAAACCTCCTCCTGTAAGCTTCCATTACTGCTGGGGTGACACACTGTAACAAACCTCCTCCTGTAAGCTTCCCTGACTGCTGGGGTGACACACTGTAACAAACCTCCTCCTGTAAGCTTCCCTGACTACTGGGGTGACACAATGTAACAAACCTCCTCCTGTAAGCTTCCCTTACTGCTGGGGTGACACACTGTAACAAACCTCCTCCTGTAAGCTTCCCCGACTGCTGGGGTGACACAATGTAACAAACCTCCTCCTGTAAGCTTCCCTGACTGCTGGGGTGACACAATGTAACAAACCTCCTCCTTTAAGCTTCCCTTACTGCTGGGGTAACACACTGTAACAAACCTCCTCCTGTAAGCTTCCCTTACTGCTGGGGTGACACACTGTAACAAACCTCCTCCTGTAAGCTTCCCTGACTGCTGGGGTGACACACTGTAACAAACCTCCTCCTGTAAGCTTCCCTGACTGCTGGGGTGACACAATGTAACAAACCTCCTCCTGTAAGCTTCCCTTACTGCTGGGGTGACACACTGTAACAAACCTCCTCCTGTAAGCTTCCCTGACTGCTGGGGTGACACACTGTAACAAACCTCCTCCTGTAAGCTTCCCTGACTGCTGGGGTGACACAATGTAACAAACCTCCTCCTGTAAGCTTCGCTTACTGCTGGGGTGACACACTGTAACAAACCTCCTCCTGTAAGCTTCCCTGACTGCTGGGGTGACACAATGTAACAAACCTCCTCCTGTAAGCTTCCCTGACTGCTGGGGTGACACAATGTAACAAACCTCCTCCTGTAAGCTTCCATTACTGCTGGGGTGACACACTGTAACAAACCTCCTCCTGTAAGCTTCCCTGACTGCTGGGGTGACACACTGTAACAAACCTCCTCCTGTAAGCTTCCCTGACTGCTGGGGTGACACAATGTAACAAACCTCCTCCTGTAAGCTTCCCCGACTGCTGGGGTGACACAATGTAACAAACCTCCTCCTGTAAGCTTCCCTGACTGCTGGGGTGACACAATGTAACAAACCTCCTCCTTTAAGCTTCCCTTACTGCTGGGGTAACACACTGTAACAAACCTCCTCCTGTAAGCTTCCCTTACTGCTGGGGTGACACACTGTAACAAACCTCCGCCTGTAAGCTTCCCTGACTGCTGGGGTGACACACTGTAACAAACCTCCTCCTGTAAGCTTCCCTTACTGCTGGGGTGACACACTGTAACAAACCTCCTCCTGTAAGCTTCCCTGACTGCTGGGGTGACACACTGTAACAAACCTCCTCCTGTAAGCTTCCCTGACTGCTGGGGTGACACAATGTAACAAACCTCCTCCTGTAAGCTTCCCTTACTGCTGGGGTGACACACTGTAACAAACCTCCTCCTGTAAGCTTCCCTTACTGCTGGGGTGACACAATGTAACAAACCTCCTCCTGTAAGCTTCCCTGACTGCTGGGGTGACACAATGTAACAAACCTCCTCCTGTAAGCTTCCATTACTGCTGGGGTGACACACTGTAACAAACCTCCTCCTGTAAGCTTCCCTGACTGCTGGGGTGACACACTGTAACAAACCTCCTCCTGTAAGCTTCCCTGACTACTGGGGTGACACAATGTAACAAACCTCCTCCTGTAAGCTTCCCTTACTGCTGGGGTGACACACTGTAACAAACCTCCTCCTGTAAGCTTCCCCGACTGCTGGGGTGACACAATGTAACAAACCTCCTCCTGTAAGCTTCCCTGACTGCTGGGGTGACACAATGTAACAAACCTCCTCCTTTAAGCTTCCCTTACTGCTGGGGTAACACACTGTAACAAACCTCCTCCTGTAAGCTTCCCTTACTGCTGGGGTGACACACTGTAACAAACCTCCTCCTGTAAGCTTCCCTTACTGCTGGGGTGACACACTGTAACAAACCTCCTCCTGTAAGCTTCCCTGACTGCTGGGGTGACACAATGTAACAAACCTCCTCCTGTAAGCTTCCCTTACTGCTGGGGTGACACACTGTAACAAACCTCCTCCTGTAAGCTTCCCTGACTGCTGGGGTGACACACTGTAACAAACCTCCTCCTGTAAGCTTCCCTGACTGCTGGGGTGACACAATGTAACAAACCTCCTCCTGTAAGCTTCCCTTACTGCTGGGGTGACACACTGTAACAAACCTCCTCCTGTAAGCTTCCCTTACTGCTGGGGTGACACAATGTAACAAACCTCCTCCTGTAAGCTTCCCTGACTGCTGGGGTGACACAATGTAACAAACCTCCTCCTGTAAGCTTCCATTACTGCTGGGGTGACACACTGTAACAAACCTCCTCCTGTAAGCTTCCCTGACTGCTGGGGTGACACACTGTAACAAACCTCCTCCTGTAAGCTTCCCTGACTGCTGGGGTGACACAATGTAACAAACCTCCTCCTGTAAGCTTCCCTTACTGCTGGGGTGACACACTGTAACAAACCTCCTCCTGTAAGCTTCCCCGACTGCTGGGGTGACACAATGTAACAAACCTCCTCCTGTAAGCTTCCCTGACTGCTGGGGTGACACAATGTAACAAACCTCCTCCTTTAAGCTTCCCTTACTGCTGGGGTAACACACTGTAACAAACCTCCTCCTGTAAGCTTCCCTTACTGCTGGGGTGACACACTGTAACAAACCTCCTCCTGTAAGCTTCCCTGACTGCTGGGGTGACACACTGTAACAAACCTCCTCCTGTAAGCTTCCCTGACTGCTGGGGTGACACACTGTAACAAACCTCCTCCTGTAAGCTTCCCTTACTGCTGGGGTAACACACTGTAACATACCTCCTCCTTTAAGCTTCCCTTACTGCTGGGGTGACACAATGACACAAGAGGACATGTCTGACCACATCTCACACACACACACACACACACACACACACACACACACACACACACACAATGACAATTAGGGGTGGGGTCTATTTATTTTCTTCTTGCCTATGCCATCTGTGGTTGTCATTAGGCAACGTGATTTTAAGGGGTGCAGAATTTTGTTCTTCTTTTTTGTACAGTTTGGCTTGGGGTCCATGGCAATGTAGAGGAAAGAAGGTTTCCTTGTCTTGTCTCACTTTACGTAGAAGTTATATTGTGTTTGGAGTGTATTGTTGAGTGGCTGTGATAGTGGCGTAATAGTGCGACTTGGGCGCGTTATATGCACCCAGACATGCTTCCCCTGCTGTCCCAGTTGCATTCCAGCAGTGTTGGCATCATTTTCTGATGTTTCAGGGTGGACTTGGTGACCTCCAAGTGGTCGAATTGAGATTTCCAAGTGTCGAGCATTTTTTTCCCATAGACTATAATGGGATTCGATATTCGGTCGAGTAGTCGAGTAACGCGGTCTATTCGAATCGAAATTCGAAATTTCGAATATTTCACTACTCGCTCATCTCTACTACCTAACAGATTAAATTAATTTACTCCGTACTTGGTACATTCGGGTCAATCCAGTTTAATTCCAGGTCAACAAACAACAAATAATGTGTGTAGGGCTATTATATTATATATTATGCTTTTAGATCCCATACTCCTTAGTTGGTTTTACTTTTGGATATAGAAAAATCATCTGACAGTAAAATGGTCATATCTGTCTAAGTTTTGGAATCTTTGAACCATTTGTCGCTGTGATTAAATTCATTCAATTGGGATTTCCTAATCAAAAACGGTACCAGACAGGGTTGTCCCTTATCTCCAGCACTTTATCTTCAGCGATGGAACCAGTTGCCTCAAAGATTAGACATCACCCAGATATAGGCAGATATGGTGTTGCAGGTGTAGAATACAAAGCTACAAACTGACATTGACTTATCCTATCATTTCCTAATCCAATATGTTTTCTTTAATTCAAGATTTCACATTTATCTCCGTATTAAAGATTAATTCTTCCAAGTCTGAGGCTATCTCAGTTCACCTTCCCCAGAGCATCAAAAACCAAATTTCAATTTTGTTTGGAAGTCAGATTTACTCCCCTATTTGGGTGTCAAACGTTATGCCCTTTATTACCCATTGGCTTTTACAAAACTCAAAGAACAATTTGAGGAGTGGTCCTGGAATGCCATATATTGCTTGGGTAGGATTACTGCTCTAAAGTTGGTTACTCTTGTTGTTCTTATTTTGTTCCCTCCCATTAGCAATAAAATGTTCTCAGTTTCAAAATACTGTATTTTTTGCCCTATAAAATACACTTATTTTCCCCGGTAGTGGGGGAAAAATGTCAGCGCGTCCTCCCCCAGCTCGGGCAGCAGGTGCGGCTCCATCCTCTCCTGACTCAGGCGGTGGCTGTGGCTCCTTCATCCCCCCGGCTGCAGCGGTGCCTGTGGCTCCTTCATTCCCCCAGCTCGGGTGGCTGCGGCTCCTTCCTCCCCTCCCACTCAGGTGGCTATGGCTCCTTCCTCTCACGGCTGCGGCCCCTTTTTTTATACAGAATTGTATGTGCAGGTCTGGCATTGCAGTGTCAATGTCACAGTGTTAAAACAATGTCATTCCATATGTTTTCGCTCTGGTGCTGGTGTATATGTGTTTAGAAACATTTTATCACATCTGACGCTGTATGCTAGAGAGTCGATGCTGGTTGTGTGTATTTTTTTCTTAAATATGGGCTTCAGCGCCGAGTGCCGGGCACACTTACCTATTGTTCGCTGCAGTGTTGTCCTGTTGTTAGATGTAGTGTAGTCTTGGGCGCTTTGACCTCGGGACACCACCTAGTGTTCTCCATTGGCTCTGCAGTGAATCAGAGAGAGGGCTTCTACAGTACCCTCCAGACATCGCATTTACCAATGCTGGACAGAATACTACAATGCCACTTGTCCAGCCGCTACGCTAGGTTATAGCGCCAGGCACCCGCTTGCAGCTTCCACTTGCAAACGCTCTAAGCAGTGTTACATAGACGCCAACATGGCAATACATGGTGCTAGTCTTAAATTAGCCTCCCCATCTGTGTATCTATATGCCTGATTGGTTCTGGGACACATGTCTACATATCTGTAACCTACTGTATGTTGCACAACAGAAGTTGGTTCAATGTTTATTGTTATCACTTTAAATGCCTACTATATATATCCCAATTAGTGTTTTGTTGTAGTATGTTGATGTATTGCACCATGGTATTTCTTGGTGAAGATTGTGTTATTGCTTTTGTATTAATGAAACTGTGATATTCGCATTCAAATTGCAATTGACTGTGTATTGCAGATATTAGAGGGACAAGGAAACAAAATGTCCATTCTCTTTCTTTCCTCAGAGATAGGCTGAAATTACCATGGCGGTATTGTTCCACAGTTCATCATTCTTTTCTTACCATATATTTGTCTGTCAACTCTGTCAGGCTAAAAAACAACATCTTGAGGAGGAAAATATCTGATTTTGTACAATGTTATAAAACACAATAGTGTGTCCAGATACAGTGGAAAGCATTTGGCCATTTTCCAGCCTTGTATTTATAGACACATTGCAGTTTGTGGACCAGAAACAAAAGTCATGTGGACTAGAATTGATGTAATCACTATTGGCTCTATTATAAGCCCTATGCCTGACTACTTCACTTTAACTTTACAAATCAACTTTTTTTCTCTGAGCCCATAGCATTTAGTGAATCTGAATTCACGTACAGCCTATTAAAAACTGGTAGGGTGATTGGTATAAGAGGGGCTTCCAAGGCCGGTTGCACACCAGGCCAATTGCAGAGCGTTCGCGCTTTCTGCTGAGTGCCCCGCAATCACTGGTGTCAAATTGTGGAGGGCGTTCAGCACTAGCGCTCTCCACTTACATGGAGGGAGATTTCTAGCACTGCACTCTCAGGACAAGCGCTCTGTATGTCATGTGATATTTTCTCTGGGAGTTTAATTTTAATCAGCTGGGCAGCCAGGCCTTCTAAGATATTATATGTGTATTATTTTAACAGTTGTCATTACTTTTAGAAAAAGTAGGATTTGAGAGCTTTTTGTCAAGCATAATTTGCATGTGCTCTGTTAATTTCATTTGTATTCACTCTGCACCATATGCTGCCAGGTAATGGTAATAACTAAGTAATCTACCCCCTGCAGTATCAACTCCTGTTGCTTTAATGTTCAAACAGTGAGATTAGCACAAACTGTCACAACATTCCTTAATTAAAAGTGCAATACGGCAGAGCATTTATACATGGTAATTTATTTCCAAGAATATTGCTACTTTCTATGGGTTTGTTTTGCAGCTATGTTTATATTTATACATATATCCATACTCAGTGTGGATAAACAATGTGCATGTCATAATACATTTTTATATCTAATTTTAAACATGTAACTACTGGTATATTTCATTTAATATTCAAAACTGATGCCAAAGGACCATGAAAAAAGACCATGTGAGTAAAAAGGAGCTGTATTGCCTAATATAAACATGTATATACATAAACATTCTGAATACATGGTAAGCTTGTGGATTTCTGTACCTGGTGTTTTTGAGCATACCATTTCACATTTACAGGGGGGATCTGCTTCATTCTATTACTTTTCCTTAGAGCCTGTAAGAAATGCATTAAGGCAGATCAAAACCCTAGTATTCTGGTTGTAATATCTAAAAGGTTCCATGGTTGGGTTACCATTTGACCCTCAGGGCATCCTAATTTAGAATGCGTCACTGCGTAATCTGGTTCTAATGTCTAAAAGATTTCATGGCTGGGTTACCACTTGACCCTCAGGACATCCTAATTTAGGATGCGTCACTGTTTGAAACCCAGGGATGGCCCATTCCCATCACCATTAGGGAATCAATGCCACTGGTGGCATCCCCAGCACTCCTCTATCCAAAGTGGAGGGGAGCAGCCAATGGTAGGTGCCGAGTTCATTTAGAACTTACTTCTGCCTCATGCATTGCATGATGGCTAAAAACATCTACAAGTCAGAAGACGGGGAGGCCGATTCAGTAATAGCGCCAGGTAGCGACAGATGACCGACTGAAGTATGGCGCTATGAGCGCCGCTAGCGTACGCCACGGGCGGCTGCGATTCGCTATAGCAGGCCTCCTCAGTCGCTACCTGGCGTTGTTGTGAACAATGCCTACATTGGTGAATATGATGTTTCAGATCAGCTTTGTAGGCGCTGTCATTTTGACACACGCTATTCAACACAGCGCCTGCGCCTTGGTTTGCTGTTGGCTTGAAATCAATGTTAGTACCTTCAGTAGTAAACACATTGCAACATGTTTCTTTGGTGAATTTTGTTTTATTTTTATTTTTTTTGGGGTGAAAGTGACAAATAAAAATTCAGTGTTTTTTTTATCTTGGTGCCTAAAAAAGAAGAAAAATTGGAATTAGTATTTATATATATATTTTTTTTTTCGCATTTATTGACTTTTTTTTTTGTTTGGGACAGTTTTTTCCAACTTGCACAACACCCCTAATTGTTATGTTGGTCAACACCCCCCCCCCTTATAGTGGTTTGGGTCATCTTACACAGCCCTTATAGTGGTTTGGGTCATCTTACACAGCCCTTATAGTGGTTTGGGTCATCTTACACAGCCCTTATAGTGGTTTGGCTCATCTTACACAGCCCTTATAGTGGTTTGGGTCATCTTACAAAGCCCTTATAGTGGTTTGGGTCATCTTACACAGCCCTTATAGTGGTTTGGGTCATCTTACACAGCCCTTATAGTGGTTTTGGTCATCTTACACAGCCCTTATAGTGGTTTTGGTCATCTTACACAGCCCTTATAGTGGTTTGGCTCATATTACACAGCCCTTATAGTGGTTTGGGTCATCTTACACAGCCCTTATAGTGGTTTGGGTCATCTTACACAGCCCTTATAGTGGTTTGGCTCATCTTACACAGCCCTTATAGTGGTTTGGCTCATCTTACACAGCCCTTATAGTGGTTTGGGTCATCTTACACAGCCCTTATAGTGGTTTGGGTCATCTTACACAGCCCTTATAGTGGTTTGGGTCATCTTACACAGCCATTATAGTGGTTTGGGTCATCTTACACAGCCCTTATAGTGGTTAGGGTCAGCTTACACAGCCCTTACAGTAGTTTGTGACAAATTATGATTGTAGGCAACAAATTTTTCCCCTGTAGTGCAGTACTTGGATTAGAGTGAAGGGTAGTTAGCTTACCGCAAAAAACGAAGTGATCATGCTTTCCCTTAGCTCAAAGCCAGTCTGGGTGTCCTCACTCGTTTCTGCGGCCAAGTTGGGGATTTCGGGCACCAGTGCTGTTTCTTCAGGGGGTTGGATTCTGTGGCATATACAAAGATTGTGGAGCACACCGCATGCGAGGATAATCTTGGTGACCTTTTGTGGACTGTACAACATCTCTCCTCCTGGGCGTGCCAAACACAGAAAGCGCGCTTTCAGCAGTCCAATGGTTCGTTCCACAATGCTTCTGGTTTTGCGATGTGCTGCATTGTAGCGTTCTTGGGATGAGGTCTGTGGGTTTCTGACTGGAGTCATCACCCACGTTCTCTGCCCGTATCCCTTGTCCGCTGTGGAAAAAACACAAGGAGAGAGACAGCAATTAGTACTAGTGCATGTTTTTTTTTTGGCATTTTTAAAAATAGAGCTTACTAGGCCACATATTTTAGGGAAAATACTTTGACATGGTTACTTATTTACCCAGTAGCCAGCCAGCTGGCATTTCATTGTTCTCAAACTTCCGGCACAGGACTGACTGCTGCAGCACGTGGCACGAGTCGTGGCATGAGCCGGGGAAACCAGATCTCACGGCCTGCAGCTTCATGTCATGGTCACACACAACCATGACATTGATGGAGTGGAACTGCTTTCGGTTCCGATAATGCAGCTCCTGTGCACGGGGAGGGCGGAAAGGGATATGTGTACCATCCACGCACCCTAGCACATTCGGGATCCCTCCCATGCGATAGAAAGCATGTTTTATTTTGGCAACCTCATCCTCATCCTCAGGAAATTTGATGTAAATAGGGATCAGGTCTCAAATAGCCAGTACTACCTGGAAAAATATGCGGCTCATTGTAGCCTGGCTGATCCCGCTGAGGAGGGCAGAGGTTGCCTGGAAGGTTCCTCGTGCCAAAATATTAAGACTGGCACATAGGCGTACTATGCCTGCAATGGATCTGGTGCGTTTGGTGGATGGATCAATTTTGGTCTTAATCTGATCATATAGGGACTGTAGTGCTGCACGATTCAGACGGAAGCGGCTCCTGATCTGCTCGTCACTTAAATCCCACACTGAAAGGCGGATGCCAAAGGATCGGGGTGCCCTAAGCCTCACAGCACCCTCCTCCCTGGCCTCCTGCTCTTCCAGCATTCTCACACATCCCTGCACCTATAACCCATATATCACCCTCTTATCCATCTCACACTCAACAGATATACCAAAGAAGCAAAACAAAAACAAAACCCACAAACACACCACAAACACAAGCAAGCACACTCCTCACACACTCACTACAATGCAGCTCACCACAAAACCAGAAGTATAGTGGTCTGAACCAACAGACTGCTGAAATTGTGCATTCTAAGTTAGGCACAACCAAGAGGGGAGTTGCTGCACAGCCCACAAAAGGCCCCAAAATCAAGCCTCACTTGCTGTATGCTCCACAATATTTGCATATGCCAACAAAATCAATCTCCTAAAGAAACAGCACTGATGTCAGAAATCACCCAACAAGCCACAGAGAGTGAGGACCAAACCCAGCCAGACACTAAAATGAGCTAAGGGACAAAAACACCACACCACAGCCTTTGCCACAGTGTAACAATACCAGAAGGTTGGCAAATCCAGCCATTTATACTTCACTTTGAAAAAGGATAGGTCCGCTTTGCCGCCTTTTGCGTTGCTCTGCTATTTCCTGTCTGCAATTAGCTGACCCAGGTGTGCGTGAAATGGATTGCGCATGCGCACGCTAGTAGCGCTTCTAGCATACGTGAGCCGAAACTTGCGTGCATTAACGGACATGGCTGAAAATTCTGTGGTGGACCAATGAAAGGTAAGCTGCTCTTTATTTAAATAGCCGTTTGTAGAGCCACATGTCACAAGTGTTTAATATACATGAGTACATTGTTGTCTTTGGTTGTGTGTTGTTTGGTTAATGAGCTCTGTAATTAGTTAATTGCCTACCAAACATGGTTCAATCAGTGCAGTGGAGCTGTGGCTACAAGCACCTGGCCAGTATGTGTGCAGCAATTAAGTGGACCTGTTTGTGATTGGTTGGTAGAGCACATAAAACCTGCCCAACCCAAAAACAGGGCGATGCCATTCTGTAGTCTGTATGCGTGCTTGTGTGTTGTCTAGTGGTGTGTGTGTGCAGCTACAGGATGGAGCCAAATTCTGGACATCTGCCGGCCACAGCTGGCCCAAGTAGGAGTGTGTTGGGTGCTGTGCGCAGACCTCCCTTAAGGAAAAGGGCCCAGGCCCAAGGTGAGCCTGCACCCAAGGCCAGCCGCCCATTTGCCAAGAGGGAGCCAGAATTTAATTTGGCGGAGAACTATACTCTTGTGCGCCTTACCCTGGCCAAATGGGAGCTAATATTTGGCTCCCAAAGCCAGTCTATAGGCAAGCAAGAAAGGAGCAAATTGTGGGATGCCATTGGGGAGGAGCTTACTAGCAGTGCTCAATACCCACGTAGTGGCCCATCCTGCAAGAAACGCTTCTACACTTTGAGAAGGGCCCTTATGCAAAAGATGAAGCATGATCTTGATGTCGAGAGTGGGACCATCCAGGGTCCAAAGAGTACCTACAGGCCATATGAGGAGATGCTGAAGCCCAAAATTCCGCTGATTCGGCTGCAGGGTGTTGATGCTGGGGATGACACCACAGGTTGGACTGAAGGTACATATTTTCTGCATATGTTTTGCTGGTAATGTTAATGTATGTGATTTGCTTTGTCTCTTTCTGGCCAACTAACAGTAGGACCTGTGAAGTAGTACATTATACCTCATAAATGTTTTCCTTTCTTGTCTGTTGCTTTCTGCATAGGTGCACATGGTGATGTCCAGGATTTGGCTGAGGACACCACAACTCCTGCCCTTCAACCAACCTCAAGCCTAACCCAGTCTGCCATTGAAGGTATTTATCACTAATTTATGGGCTGGGTTGTTTTTGTACAAAATGGGAGTGGGAGCACCTCAAACAATAGCTTGTACCACTGTTGAGGATTACTAATATGGGCCTGCGGACTAATTTCATGCCCACTTTAACCCTCTCAGCAACTAACTAACAAGGCCCTAACTTGTGTAGCTATGTGGGAAGCCAGAGATGTGTGGCCATATATCTGCATATACATGTGGAAGCCACACTGGCCTTGATTAGGGAATATTATTGCTTGAGCTGCTCACACATACCGTTTTTACCAATGGGTACATTTTTTCTTTGATTTTGCCTAGCTTCACCGCCATTGGCACCAGCATCTCCTCAAGAGCCAAGCTACTCTTTGGATGCCGGTAAGTGCATGTGTCAACCTTGCTTAAGCCGCTTTAACACAAGTGCATGTCTTTCATTCCTCTTTTTTCTTGGTAGGCCAAGTGACTGCTTCATCTTTGGACACCACTTCCGATGTTGCAGGTCAACAGGACCCTGTTGGTGTGTATTGCCCAAAACAATGTATCCTTTATGCTGTTTATGTTACACTGGTTCTCTTTGGTTAGTCTAATAATCTACATGTTTGCTAGGTCAACTTGAAGATGGCTTTTTTTAGTGGATTTGCCATCCCCAGGCTCATTAGTAAACTGTTTAGAGTGATTGCAATGCATTTTTTGTGTATATTAAAAGACAAACATTCACCCGAGTAGTGTTAGGAATATTTAGAGACATTAATTGTGTATTTTAGTTGGCCGGAATATCGGAAGTGGCTGTCCGGAAAGGGCCCTTCACGTTGAGGCTGCTAGAGATGAGGGTAAGTTGGTTTTGCTTGATTATCTTGTAAGGATTTTTGCAAACCTTTTTTGGTAATTTAGTAGGCCAACTTGTGTTTAAACGTGTTTTTTCAAGGGCAAAGCTCGAGTGAGGGCCAAACTCTGGACATGTGGGAGATGGCGGGTATGTGTAATTTGATCAATGTGTCTGTTATTGTTTGGCCCAATTATTGGCTCATCTTCCTCTTACATACATGTTAGCAATCTGAGTTTACAAGATCCCTTTTGGCTAGTGTGTAATCTGCAACTTTGTCGAGGTATGGCCTCGATAGTCTATCCATATTACATTTGAGTTTGGTCCACTGACCTACTAACATGACTTTCCTGTTTAGCATATGCCAGCTTGCCCCATCTCTCAGATTGGATTTGCCCCTTTCTGGCAGCCAGACCCCGGAACTACTTCGGGCGGACGGCACTGAGGTAACATGGCTGATTTTGGGGAACAATAACCACATTGACATGTTTGTGGGTAGTCCAGGAACCAACATGTAACATGTTATTTCTTTGTTGCTTTGGCAGGAGGCCAGACCTGAACCCCAAGCTGGGACCTCTTCCCAAGTGCCATGTGGCCAAGCTACAGAGGCTCAATCAAGGGTAAGTTTGATTGTTACACTTTGGGTAAATGATTGGTAGGGGCATACCTGCATTGTTTCACCTTCACTACAATCTTTTCTTTTGGTTTTTTAGCCGGAACACACAACAAGAGGAGGTGTGGCACCGACCAGTGCCGATTTTTATGAGCTAGGGGTCCGGATGCTGGAGGACTACAGTCGCCAACAGCCGCGTGATGGAACTAATGAGCGCATTGCAGCGTTGGAAAATTAGGTGCTGGTGTCTTGGGCAACAAATTGAGGACCTGCAGCGCCAGCTCCAGGATGTGAGAGAAGGACAACAAATTCAAACCAACCGGGTACTGGATCGCATTGCACATGCGATGGAGCAATCTTTCCAGCGCCAGGACCAAAGTTTGTTGTTGATGCATCAGCTGATACAACAGCAGTCTATTTTTTTTACTGCACTGTTGTCCCCCAACACCACCCCTAGCAATGACTCTCAACCTCCCAGGCCCCCAAGCCAAGAATATTGAATTTCTTTTTGTTGTGTTTCATTTTGTGCAAATACATTTGAGTACCCCACCTCTAAATTGTGTTTTTTCAAAGACATAGCTAAGAACACAGTCAGGGATGAGTCTCTAGATCTAGATATGTACATGTAGCCAGAAATGTATGACACACATTGGTGACCATATCTTACTATGGTTTACACATTAAATGGCTACAAAGGTACACCAACATTTTACAAATAATGGGTTGGTAGACACTTAAACTATGCTTGACAAGGCACAACACACTGTAATTAAAAAAATACAAAATATTTATTATGCCGCAAGGCGGGCAACAGGCCCAACATTCCGCCGCACAGCAGCTCAAAACATACCCCCCCACCCTAACGACGCCTCTTCAAGGCCAGCAGCATAAGGCGAAGACGCCGGATCGACTGCCACAGTCTGTGATGCTGGTTTTCACAAGCTGTAGAGAGTAGAAAAAAAACATATTCAAAAGATAGAATGTGACCTCAACATACACAGATGTAGCAATGTAATGTAATTGGCTCAAATTAGCTGACGCTCACATTCACATTGTTGGCCACTGTGCCCTTAGGTGTTACCATTATATGAGTACTAGTGGCTGCCTTAAATGTGGCTACAACATCCCAAGCATGCATTTACTCTGAACTCTTGGGAATAAATTAAGGTCTAAGTCCCAGTGTGGACATTTATTTGGTTAGTTACAGCCAAACATCAGGGCCTAAGTCCTAATGATTAAACTGGTTGGGCCAAGCATATTAGAGGTCACCACCTTAGCAGGCCAATTTTGTTTTGAAGAAACCACAATTTTACACTATGTGGCAAAAACAAGAATGGGAGCCAACAATCAAGCATGCAGACATGCATTTAGGATTGTTGAACAAACACATGTAACCTAGATGTGTGTTTAGAAAACACATAGGTACATTGTAAATGTCTCCAGAATTTACTATAAGACATAGGGGTCACAAGTCTTTAGGCATATCAAGTGGGATGTACTCACCATTGCAGCTGTGGCTGGGGCCCATGCTGCTGGCCGTCCCGGGAGCTGGGGTGAGGAGGATGGTCACCGGCTCCGTCTGCGTGGCCACATCTGTCAGGAGAAAGCAAAAGAGAAACCTAAAATTAGTTGGACAATGACACATGACTATTTGACAGCCATCTGGTTATGGAGTCTGCCAAAACAAATGCTTGCATGGTTACACACATGTTGTCCGACATTAGCATATTTCCTGGTCCATGAGTTCATGTAAATTATTTATGGGTGCAACATGGACACATAAAGATAATGTGCCAATAACCTTGACAGTGCAATGGTAAGGCCTAATTTGCAGTTGAGTGTAGAATCTTACTTGTAGAGTGTGCAACATGTGTTAGCCGGGAAAAATTAAGAAAATCACACATTTGCTAGCCGCCATCATTGTGTGGGCTGAAACATAGGGGTGGTTGCCAGTTGGATTGCACTGTAGTGGGGTTTGTGATGTTAATGTAAATTATAAAACCAGCTTGTACTATGGACCATGAAACATGTGTATGTTAAAAGTGGACCAAGACCCAGGATTTATACTATCCTGTGTTTTGGTCCACTTTGGCAGGGCACACCAATCGGAGAGAGAGCCCGTCCGCCGCCGCCTCCCGCGCGTCACTCCTCCAGGGCGTGCGCCCGTGCAGGCCATTCACAAACGGACAGGGCGGGCGCACACACATCTAGAGGGGCGCGCAGGAGGTGGCGGCGGTGGCTTCTGCCACCCCCAATGAGGTAAGGAGTTTGTGGGCTTTTGGGGGGGGGGGCCCGCGGTGAGGGAGGTGATTGGTCAGGGAAGCTTATAGATTCCCAGCCCAATCAACAATGGGTGTTGGTCCACTTTAAGGAATGTCATAACATATGGAATGTGAGGGATAACAACAAACACTTACCATGACTATGCCAGTGGAGAAGGCGTTGCCAAAAGCTCCTGGAGGTGCCGCCTATATGATGCGCTGCAAATTAGAGAGGAATGGCAAGAGCTAAGTACAAATGGCCATATGTAACCTGTCACAGACTAACACTGACTAAATCTGCACTCACCAGGGGATGATCTGCCACTTGAAGCCCAGGGAGGGCTCTGAGGAGGAGGCATGAAGCCTCGGCTCCTCACACTCTGATCCGAAGATCCCCCACCCAAAGGGCCACCCTCCTCCCTCTCACTCCCTGCTCCTTCAGGGAGTGTGGGAGAGTCCACTACTTCCACCCCACTTGGACTCCCCACTTGAGAGTGGCCCCTTGTCTGGTGAGACTCCTCAGAGTCAGAGTGTGAGGAGCTGAGGCTCGATCCTGACAGCCCCCCAGCAGCACACTCCTCTGGGGCGTCATCCCCTTCCTCCCCTGGGTCCTCTAAATCCCTTCCCACGTTTCCCCAGGGGAGGGCGCTTATCTGTGTTGAGGGGGTGAATAAAAAAAAATACAATTACTACCCAAAATGGACACAGCTTAGAATATTACTTCCCAAAAAGTATAAACATAGCATCAACTTCCACTTACCTGAAGCGTACGTACGTATCATATAGGCGGTACACGCCTTCAGGGTCCCGGCGCTTAAAGTCGGCCCACTTCTGCATTATTGCTCTGACACTGAGCCTGGTGTTGAAGCGCCAGGACACTGTGGCCTTCACCTCCAGGGCAATGCGCTTCTTGCCCCCACGGGCATAGTCGTATTGGTGGATGCAGAAATCCTATGAGAAATGAAAAAAAAAAAGGTTATCAATACATGACATCAGACCAATGGCCTAAACATTTATACTGAGAACAGATTAAACATATAATCCAAGGAAAACATACTCACTTTCCCCACCTGGCCGTTTAAGCGGCTATCCACCCTCTTCCTTTTCTTTTTTGCTGGCCCAGGGGGGGGGAGGGGGTGGAGGGGGGTTAGGTGGGGGAGGTGAGGTAGGTGGGGGAGGTGGGGGAGGGGTGGGGGGGCCAGAGTCAGAGGAGGAGCTGGGGAGGCGCATTACACGTCTCCTGGGCAGCATGGTGGAAACGCAAAGGAGGAAACCGGAAGTGGATATGACGAAAGCGAACCCAAAAAAAAAAAAAAATTTCGCTCCGCGCACTAGGAAGAAGCTAATATCCGCTACGTGCAAGCTAAGTGGCGGTAAGAGTAGATTTACGCATTACAACAAGCTATTGGCCAAGACGCAATTAATTTTTAGCTTGATTTAGGTGGGAAACGCAAAGGAGCAAACCGGAAGTGGATATGACGAAAGCGGACAAAAAACACGCTCCGCGCACTAGGAACCAGCTAATATCCGCTACGTGCAAGCAAAGTGGCGGTAATTGGAGATTTACGCATTACAACAAGCTATTGGCCAAGACGCAATTAATTATTAGCTTGATTTAGCTGGGTGTTCAATATCCTGTAATGCATAGGTCAGAGCAAAAACAGATCTGGTTGCTTACAAATAAAAATCTGATTCCTTAATAAAATAAGAACACAATATAACTATCCAACAACATGATAATGTGGGACACAGGAGAATGCATAACGGGTTGTTATGAGCTTGTACGCCTGAAAAAATCCTGCAGAATGTGGACATATGCACGCTCAGAACTACAGTGTATTCATTAAGAACGACTGGGGTTGCTGCAAGTGAATTCAGGGAAAAATGCAGAAAGGCACATGTATGAACAGCACAGCGCAGCACAGCGACGCTAGCGCCGGCACATAGCGAATCACAACAGCGACTGCACAAACATTCCAGTCTAAAAATTACATCTTTCACCAAAAAATCAATAAAAACAAGACAGATTAATCAAACATATCCTAAACAACATGTGTTTAATTTTTTGCAAAAGACAAGAACACAAAAACCACTTAAAAAAAACATTGCAGTGTCTGCCATTGAAATGTATGGGAGAGCGCCAGGTAGCGAAAGGTCTGACCTGGCGCTGGGATGGGATTAGCAGCGGCGCTGTTCGTTGCAGTCCGCTACATGATGAATCCAGCGCTAGCTGACGCTTTCGCCGGCGCTAGCCTCATTTAGCGTGATGAATGCGTGATTGTGTTCGCAGCCTGGCGTTCGGGAGTCGGTTGCCGCCGATAGCTGGCTTTACCTGGCGCTATTGACACACTAGCTGACGCTATCACTTGATGAATAAGGCCCTTGGATTTTGTTTTTAGATGTTTTTGCATATATGGCTTAAGTCCAGTATGCTTGCACACAGATCGGAATTTCTCCTCTGTATTTTACTTATCCGTACAGTCAGTGCACACATCTTGTAGTGATGGGCTGTCTAAACGAAAAATCCTGAAAGTGTTTTTGGATACTTTGACAGGTGCAGTTTTTAAAATGGGGTCGTGTTTAGGGGTTTTCCGACATACAGATCCGCAAAGTCAGAATAGAAGTGGTCCCTAAAAAAACCTGATAAAGAAATTTTGTTGAAATAAAAATAGAAAAATTGTTGCTACATTTTAAAGCCTTCTCACGCTACTTAACTAAGTAAAACATTTTTAAAAAGATGCTGATATAAAGTAGACATATATTATTTTTTTTATTATTTATTAACTTTTTATGTGATATAACTATTTAGTTTAGGAGCATACAAATTTGAATTGTGAGAATTGGTAGTTTTTTTGTCAATTTTCAATACAAATGCAAATCAGCTTACATTTTCTACTATCATAAAGTACGCTGTGGGGGTTATTTAAGAAGGGATAGCGCCAGGTAGTGCCTCGTAGCGGGAGGCAGTGTCTGGTGAACACCAGACGCTGTACGCAAAACCACATTTATGAAAGAGAATCTGGTGAGCGACTCTAAAAGCACCATGTAGCGTCACTTGTATTATTACAGGCGGCTCAGTGTATAGCGCCGGCGCTCTAGGCTCAGGTATTACCTTTCGCTCAGTGTCGCTCTCCCATACATTTCTATGGCCGTTCATTTGCTTGTGTTTAAACAGCGTGTTTAACATTTTTTTTTGCTCAAATCATCGTGTGACCTCTCCTGGCTGCAAACAAACATTTTTAGAAACTTTTTGGACTTTTTATATGTTTATGTAGAATTGTCATTACAGGTCTGGCACTGAAGTGTTAATGTCACAGTGTTAAAACAATGTAATTCCATGTGTTTTTGCTATGTTACTGGTGGATATGTGTTTAACAACAGACTTCTGGCGCTCTGTGCTATAGTGACCAGATTTAGAGCAACAATGCTGTGTGTTTGTCCTTTTTTGCTAAGTATGATGTGAAGCGCTGAGAGTCGGACACACTGAGCTGACGCTACCTTTCGCTTCCTGCAGCGCTGTACTGGTTTCAGAACGCCCAACATACATCACATTCATCAGTGCCGGGCAGGTTACTACAGCCACTGAGGTGCTCTGTTACAGTGCATGATACCCGCTTACAGCGTCTACTAGCTCTACCTGTCGTTAGTAATGAATAAGTCTCTGTGTCACAAAAGACAATAGCAAGGATATTTTGTGGCTTTCCAATGCTATTACCACTTTAAGAGCCTAATTTATGAATAGCTATTTAGAAAGCGCATACATGCCACCAGGGATGCGGCAGAATGCGCACATATGCCCCAGCCTATCTGAATGTTTAAATGTCTCTTTACAGAATTTGATAATTCTGTAAAGAGACATTTGTTGCACATTATTTATTAAAAAAAAACAGTTTAACACCATGCAAACCATTGTGCTTTATGGCAGCAATGGGTAAGTACACTTTCAATGACATTTTTTTTAAGTTTCCAGTTTTGTGTGCTGTCTTTTCTATTTGTTTACAAATGTGTGAAGAAAGAAAATTGTTTTCCTAGCAAACAATGGGGTAAATTTGTGAAAAAACTGACATTCACTTTCATTGTCTACCAAGTGTAAATTTTCACCTGTCTCTGAATAAGCCCCAAGATAGACAATGAAAGTCAATGGAAATGTTCTCTTCTAAAACAGAAGTGAGAATTCTCACCTGGCTCTGAATTGACCCCAATAAGCTTAAAGCAACACTGTGTGTTGCTTTGGTGCGAGACCAAACTTGTGTGCCTAAAAACTCCCAGACTTGCGTGATTCAGAGAATGCATATGTGGCAATCTCACCTGTGCGAGAGCACATGAAAAGGTCTTCTTGCACCAGATCAGGTGCAAAAAAGGGTGAAGGGTCCCTCAGCAGGCAAGTGATTGTGAAAATGTTTCTATTTGTCTAAGTCAACCAATGCATCCAAGGCTCATGAGCTGGTGTGAGCATTTTCCAGCATTGCCCATATTCTCCACAAGAGTTAGTTCTCCTTTTTTGAGTTTGTCCAGTCACTTTTCATGTCCTGCTGTAGCATGTATTCCACTTTCTCTCTTCTAGCTGGTCCTGGTTCTTGCTTGATTTAGGTGGGAAACGCAAAGGAGCAAACCGGAAGTGGATATGACGAAAGCGGACAAAAAACACGCTCCGCGCACTAGGAACCAGCTAATATCCGCTACGTGCAAGCAAAGTGGCGGTAATTGGAGATTTACGCATTACAACAAGCTATTGGCCAAGACGCAATTAATTATTAGCTTGATTTAGCTGGGTGTTCAATATCCTGTAATGCATAGGTCAGAGCAAAAACAGATCTGGTTGCTTACAAATAAAAATCTGATTCCTTAATAAAATAAGAACACAATATAACTATCCAACAACATGATAATGTGGGACACAGGAGAATGCATAACGGGTTGTTATGAGCTTGTACGCCTGAAAAAATCCTGCAGAATGTGGACATATGCACGCTCAGAACTACAGTGTATTCATTAAGAACGACTGGGGTCGCTGCAAGTGAATTCAGGGAAAAATGCAGAAAGGCACATGTATGAACAGCACAGCGCAGCACAGCGACGCTAGCGCCGGCACATAGCGAATCACAACAGCGACTGCACAAACACTGACCACCACAGATTCAACAAGGACAGGGCTGCAGAATAGCTTGGGCGCTGACAATTTCAATGAGCGAACCTGAGCGGCAACCATGACTGACTAAAAAGTAGCTTTACAAGCCAGGGGTGTTCAGAAAGCAAGCTAATTTGAGGCTAATGTGTTTTGTGGGAGGAGATGCATTTTAGATTTCACTCACAACATTCCAGTCTAAAAATTACATCTTTCACCAAAAAATCAATAAAAACAAGACAGATTAATCAAACATATCCTAAACAACATGTGTTTAATTTCTGTTCTCTTCTAAAACAGAAGTGAGAATTCTCACCTGGCTCTGAATTGACCCCAATAAGCTTAAAGCAACACTGTGTGTTGCTTTGGTGCGAGACCAAACTTGTGTGCCTAAAAACTCCCAGACTTGCGTGATTCAGAGAATGCATATGTGGCAATCTCACCTGTGCGAGAGCACATGAAAAGGTCTTCTTGCACCAGATCAGGTGCAAAAAAGGGTGAAGGGTCCCTCAGCAGGCAAGTGATTGTGAAAATGTTTCTATTTGTCTAAGTCAACCAATGCATCCAAGGCTCATGAGCTCTCTTCTAGCTGGTCCTGGTTCTTGCACTATCTCGAAATTGTGTAATGTTAAAAATACATACAAACACATTGGTTAATGAGAGGACGAGTCACTTATGCACCAGAACAAAATAAAACTCCCGCCAAGCTTGTGGTTTATTCTCACATGGTATGAAAAAAATCCAGGGGTGACAGGTTTAGTCTATGAGGGGTGACAGAGCCTGTCACCCCGGATGTCCTTTTCCTTCCATAAAAATAAAAGAAAACAAGCCTGGCTGGATATTTCTTGATGTCGGGTGCATAAGTGACCTGTCCTCCCACCATCCTGCATATTTATATGGATTTTTATCAATGTTCCATTTTTTCGCGAAAGTGCTCCTTTAAGTTGGACGTTGGGTGGGGCCAGTTCACCTTGAATATTTCCCCAGGTTTGGCCAAATGGACTTTTGTTTTTTAAACATATGTCCAAAATGTTTTGTCATGTTGGCATATTTTACTGTTAACACCAAGTTAACAACAAAAAATGGCCCATATTTGGCCCACTGGTTTATTTAAATTGAAATACCTTTACCTAACCAAAGCCTCTATACGAGGTATTAACAACCACATACAACAACAAACTTGCTATCTCTTGTGTTGTCAGCAGAGAATGGCCATTCGCACTCAACACAGGAGATGGTGATGTAACTCACATTTTCTTGTGTTGTTGGCAGAGAATAGCAATTTGCGCACAACGAGGTATTAACACACACAAGAGATGTCGAACTTACTCACCATCTCCTGTGTTGTGTGTGAATGGCCATTCTCTTAACTCGGCAAGGCCCATTCACAAATCAAAATGAGAAAAGATGTGTTAATGACACCCGGATATTGATCATAGATGTGTTTTGGAGTAAAAGGTTTGTGGCCTGCGTCTAATGTTTCTCTATTGGTCGCGAGCATTAAGAATTAGCCAAAAACAATTGTTATAGGTTCATATAACACATGGCAAATGGTGCAATGTGACTTACCCAGCTGAATCCTGGCTGTGGCTTGGATAGCTACATCCTGCTTACACCAGTCTACGGGGTCAGAGGGTCCCTCAAACCGATCATCAGCAACTATTGAGCTAGACCGAAAACATTCTTAGGGCACAATCTATGTCAGCAGTTGTGTGCAGCACTAAACTCATGGGTTGAACTCTTTGGTTGGGAGAACAGTCCATGCACATTCTGTAACATTGCCCCCTTGTCTGCAAGATGTGCGCCCCAGCAGGCCCTGGAATAGCCAGTATCCTTTGGCAAGTCGATTGCTTAGGTATTCTAAATCGCACTCCCTGTGAAAAGATAACTTGGAACACATCACTCCCCGACTGGCCTATTGGGTTGACTGCCCAATTAATGCTGAATGTGTTAAAACACAAACTATATGGCCCTATCAATTAACACACAAGCTGAATTACAACAACTACCACCCAGGAGACTCACAGGGGATAGTGTATTAACATTGGGCCAAAGCTGTATGCAATTTAGAGACTTCCATGGAAAAAATTAAGTGTGTGACCAACATTAAAAGATACCACATTTTTCCCCTACATCTGTATCTGCCATGGTAGTTGGTGTGGGTATTGCCTAGCATGTATGTGTAAAACTTCTTTACTCTGGCTTGCTAATCATCTGGTTGGGTAAGGCAATGGTGACAGGTTTAACCCCTTCTGCTGTAAATCAAATTATTCAGATAGGGGAATAACAGTCGTGTGTTCCAGTAGCTAAAGGGTTAATGGCAGCATTCTCACCTAGGTAGGTAACTACTGCTGCTTGACTTAGCTCACCTGTTACAGTGGAAAGATTTGGGGAATTTAAGTTAGTAATTTTTACACAAGGACAGGAAAACCACTCCTGTATAGCACTGCAGAGCCACAGGGATATAAGAAACTTGGAAACAGCATGCTGATAAGTAAATGACAGGTATGGGGGCAAAATCCTAACAATCCTATATTTCAAAAGAGGAAAACAATAAGGCAGAACTCCACTCACAGTCCAATGCAGTGGGGATGCGGCGGCTCTTGTTTACATCAGCAAGGGAGCACCAGGAAGAGGTGAGTGCTGAAGCGCCCCCGGGGGAAGGCCAGCGGCCAGCCCTGGAATCTTTTAGATTCAAGGGCCTGCCCAGCTGGGCTTTGTTTCGCTTTTACCCTTTAAGCTTCAGCACCAGAATAAAATGGTGCTGTTTATAAAAGAGCTTCAGTTGATGCTTGTCTGAAGAATTTAGCCTGGTAAGGACTCTGTATGCTTTTATTTTCATATCTGAAATTGCAGTTATGCATTTGCATGGCAAGTTAAAGTGATCCTCTACCCAAGAAGAAAGTTTGGCAGACGACTCATTACTAGCACCAGCTATTGGCAGATGAGCATCTGTACAGAGGCGCTAAAAGCGACCACTAGTATATGCTGTGATCGGCTATCGGGCGCTGTAACAGAGCGTCTCAGTCGCTGTAGTAACCCGTCCGGCATTGATGAATGAGATGTATGTTGGGCGTTCTAACACCAGTACAGCGTTGCAGGTAGCGCCAGCTCATTGTGACCAACTCTAAGCGACCCACACCATATTCAACAAAAAAACAGACAAACAGAGCGTTGGCGCTCCAAAGCTGGGCGCTATAGCATAGAGCGGCAGACGCTGTGTGATTAAAGTCTGTTTTTGAACACATATCCACGAGTAACAAAGCGAAAACACATGGAATTACATTGTTGTCACATTGTGACAGTAATACTTTAATGCCAGACCTGTAATGACAATTCTGCATAAAAATATAACGTTTTCAAAAATGACTTTTTCTAGGCCAGGAGAGGAGGAGAGAAAAAATATTAAAAACAAAAACCCTGTTTAAACAGAAGAAAAGGAACGTCCATTGAAATGTATGGGAGAGCCATCCCTGGCGCTCTGGAAGCTAAAGCGCCGGCGCTATACGCTGAGCTACCTGTGATGATGAATCGTAGCTCGTCTGTTAGTGTTTTAAATATTTGGCAAAGGCGTTAGTAAAAAAAAAAACATGGGCTGCTGCTGCTGTTGGGGCACTGGACTGAGGATGGAAAGTGACAATTTAACCTTATTTTCTGAGTATAGAATCGCTTTAAAAGACAAGTATCGTTTGGTGGGTGAAAATAAACAAATTTACCCTAAAATGTAGTTTAAATACATTGGTGGTTCAGTGTACTGTAGTGTAGATGTTTAATACATTACAGCTAACACCTACAGTGCCAGTCGCTGGTCTGTATTAAACAGCTACACTACACTGAATCACCGATGTATTTAAACTGCACCTAATGGAAAATTTGTTTAGATGAACCCACCATTACAATACTTGTCCTTTATTGACAGCATGTAGTCTACAGAATGAGAAGATCTACAGTAGACTGCTGAAATTTCACAGTGAGATAGTGCATGTGAGCTGCTATCATTTAACTATGCATGCCCATAACTTTTCTCTATTGAAGTAATAATCCAGGCAATTAAAAAAACAAAAGAGATACCTTTTGTACCCTGCAGGGGATTGGCAGTAGTCCTGCACTCCCATACTTAAAGTGGACCGAAACCCAGGATTTTGACTATCCTGGGTTTTGGTCCCCTTCGGTGGGGCACCCCGCTGTCTGAAACCCCCCAGAAAGCCCAGAAACACTCACCTCACCACGCTCCCACGTGACCGTTCCAGCCAATCACAGCGCTCAGAGCCGCTGTGGTATGCACGTCCAAGGCCGCTTGGACGCGCATAGCAGCTCAGCGGCTCTGAACGCTGGAGGCCGCGTCTCACGCTTCCCTCTAACAGGGAGCGCGCCTGCGCCGGCCATTCCCTGCTAGAGGGAAGCGCGAGACACGGCTGCGGCTCACGCATGCACCGATGGAACGGGGCTGAGGTAAGGTTTGTGGGCCTCCTGGGGGGTTCCTCCCCGCGGGACATCCCGATTTCGGATGCCCCGCGGGGAGGGATCTGATCGGTCCGGTAATCTTATAGATTCCCGGGCCGATCCCCCCTGGGTTTCAAGCCACTTTAAGCCGGACCAACAGCCTGGTACAGTTGGAAAAGAAAGTTAGCTGTCATTTTGTAGCTTCCTCTCCCAACTGACATAACTGAAATGCACAGTAACAGGAAGCCCAGTGTGACTTCCTGTTTGCAGTAGGCATTAGAAAAAGATCATTTTTTTATGTGTAGCAATCTAAATTGCCCTGGAGAGGAATGCATATGAGGACCGTTTGTTGTGTTGAGCTTTAAGAAGTGATAGCGCCAGGTAGTGCTTCGTAGCGGCAGGCAGCGTCTGGTGAACGGTGGGCGCTGTACGCAAAACCACATTTAAGAAAGCAAATCTGGTGAGCACCTCTAACAGCGCCATGTAGCGTCACATATATTAATCCAGACGGCTCAGCGTTTTTTTTTTTACTCAAATCATTGTGTGATCTCTCTTGGCTGCAAACAAACCCTTTTAGAATCTTTTTTGATTTTTTTTTTTTATCTTTATGCAGAATAGTCATTACAGGTCTGGCACTAAAGTGTCATTGTCAAAGTGTTAAAACAATGTCATTCCATGTGTTTTCACTCTGTTACTGGTGGATATATGTTCAAAAACAGACTTTAATCACTCTATTCTACAGCGCCCAGCTTTAGAGCGCCGACGCTCTGTGTGTATAGTGTTTTGTTAAATATGATGTGGAGCGCAGAGTGCCGGATGCACTGACCTGGCGCTACCAGTCGCTTGCTGCAGCACTGTACTGTTGTTACAGCGCCCAACTCACATCACATTCACCAATGCCGGTCAGGTTACTAGAGCGACCGAGGCGCTAGGTTACAGCACCCAATACCCCCTTACAGTGTCCACTAGCGATCTCTCTAAGCACCGCTATACAGGCGCTCATATGACAATACCTGGTGTTAGTAGTGAATCAGCCTCCACATTCATTTTTGACTGTTGGTCTACTTAAACAGTCCTGAGCCACCATCTCTTGTCACTCAATGCCGCCCCCCACCATTACAAACACATTGGCACATCCAATTTATTCACTGCAGTGGCAGGGGTGCGCCAAGCTTTGGCAAGGTTAGCACGCACCCATCATTGCAGTGAATGGAGCGGGCAGTTCAGCATCACTGTGACAGAGGGTGACTGTGCATCTAGGAGGCTGCTCCATGACAAGTAACTGTGAGAACACCAGACTACAACTAATTGGCTGAAGGGCACAAAAGGTGAACTTTTCTTTTTGATTTGTTTTTTTTTGAGTATTGTATTATTATTTTAATTCAGTTATGCTACCAAAAAATGGAAGTGTAATAAATGTTCTAACAGGGGCTAAACAGAAGACTATCAGAGAAACCACTCCTTACCCACCCTCCATCATTTCCTGTCTAGAGGTTTGACAAAAGTGGCATGTGCCATATTAAACAAAATCTAAAATAAAATTATTAACCTGGAGCAGGGCTTCAGATGGGTTTGAGGTTTTCCATAAATATAAATAACTATGTCATTCTGTATGTCATGCTGGGTTGCTGATTGTGCTGTTGTGAGAAACTTTAATATTTGATAAGTAGTATTACATGTGTTGGTCAGATAAGCACAATATCTTATTTACTTGCATGCAAAGAAGACGGCTCTGTCAGGGCTATTGCAGCAAGCGACAAAGATACAAATGAAGGGCGACAGCTATTATCCCACTCTGGGCAGTATGATCCATGGCAGGCACATTTTCACGTACAATACCTAACAATGGAGCGCTCTGCAGCTCTTCTATAGAAGGCAAAGGAAATAAAATGTATTATACACAAGGCACAAGGATAGGCTCTCTATTATGATCGATGATTTCTTTAAACTTCAACTTCAAGATTTAATTCTTTAATAATTTAAATACTACCACTGTGATGGGGAGGTAATTCTTGCAGATCATATCTTTTTTCTCTCATTTAAAATGGAGAAAATTCCCACTGTGTCTTTCAGTGAAAATTACAGATTTAATTGCATAGAGAAAAAGTAATGACAGTAGGGGGATACGTACTTTAGTTTACTGACTTCCACGGGCTGAAAAAACTGGGCTAATAAGGTTGTAAAAGATATGGTTATATAAATTAGACATGTACAACACAACCTTTCAAACCACTCTAGTGGAGTCAAGCAGCTACGCTAATGACTACAAGCTATGTCAAGTTTGCTTAGCACTCACTTTCAGACTTCCAAAATGCTGGTTAACATTTGTTTTTTGAAGATAAAAAACTTAATTATGGAAATAAACTTTTTTTTAAATGCTCTTTCCTCTCAAACTGCACAGCTGACACAGTGTCATTCTAAAACTGAATATCCATTATGGGTAAGCCTAGAGGCGGTCGAATGTGCTCAGGTGGCGATAGATGGCTGGTTGTGGGTTACATCTACCTTTCGTCCTAAGATTATCCAAGGTTAAGGTAATACCATTTATTGGCTAACTCATTTAGATTGAAAATGCAAGCTTTCGAAGCTGTTAAAGCTTCTTCTTCAGGCATAATTACAAATCCAGCGGTAATACTCAGATAAAAATGGTTACGCCACATTTGCCATTAACTAAATTGACTAAAATACCTTATGTTCTAACCATGATATATTTCTTCCAAAAGACCTGGCCGAAACCAGTAATGGCTGGCAACACCAGAGCAAAAAAGGCTGCACCACTAGATAAGTCAAAATTAATTAAGTGCACATTTTATTTAATTTGATCAACATCTAGACAATACAACACAACAAAACACAAGAGAGGGGGGCCTAGACCTTGCACTGCACTTTTCACTTTATTTATGTTTTTTTGGGGACTGTTTCCATCTTGTATTGGCCTCTGCCTTGTGGTCTAGTGCCCCCTGTCTTGTGTTTTTAATATGTCTTGTGGTATCTTCTAGATCAGGGGTTCCCAACAGGTGGTACTAGTGCCACTGGTGGTACTTGGGAACCTCTCAGGTGGTACTCAACATAGCTGCAGACAAACCCCAACCTGTTCTGTTGCTAGAATTCACTCAAACCTAATTTGTATCATAATTGATAAACTGCCCCATTTCTTATGTGGTTCGATCATTTGAAATAGCTAGTTACGTTTACTCTGATTATGGTTTGACGCAGACCAAAGCTCACTGAACTTGTGAAATACATTTGGCCAAAGCCCCGCTGATACTCCCTTCTTAGAGTAAAGGACTAGAAATGGATAATTTTGCTTTTTGAAATGCCCTGGAACACTGACTTTTTTTGCTGTCCCTGTAGGATGGCAGGTAATCGGTCATTGTGTAGGTGTGGCAATGATATCATTGGCACTCACAACAGTGGCAATGAATAGAGGATTACCGCCCAAGGGTGTTGTCTCATTTTTGATGTTAGTACCAGAAAAATATTTGCCTAGTACAGAATTTTATTCTGCTGTTTGCAGTTAAAACAGTCCCAAATTATTATTTTAATAATCTCTCAATGTTTGAACATCAGTGTTTATCAGTCTCTACTTCTAGAGAGATTATATTTTTTCTTTTATTGGGAATTGTCATTAAGCTCCGATGTTCTGAAACCAGCCTATGCCCAGAGATGGGAAAATGACTTACTGAAGGTCATCCCTCAGGTGAACAAGAATGGCTCGCTGGATGCTGTCAGGGTTTCCTTTTGAGCTGACTTAATCTAAAACTATTCTATAGACGGTATCTTGTTTCAACTAGAATTGCCAAGTTTACCCTAAGTTACTCACCAAAATGCTTTAGAGGATGTCAAACTGAGAGTTCCTTTGTTCATATTTGGTGGGCGTGTCCAAAGGGGAGAGCCCTCTGGTCCAAATTATACCAAATGACATATTCAATTTTGGGGTTACCTTTCACAAACTATATAAGGCCCTCCTAAACCATAAACCAGAGGAGTTAACTAACATGCAATTCTCTTTAGTTAAACATATCTGCACTGATGAAAAGTAGAATATAGCCAAGAAGAGGGGGGTCTCCTAGTCTGGCATTTATGGATGTTAAAAACAGTTCAGTCAAATTATGGTCAATGAAAAAATAACTTTATCTGAACACGGATCTGAATTTGTGTTTATCACGGATGTATCAATATTCAATCTTAACTAGAGAGAACCTGAACACAGCTTCAGCCAGAAGTTTGAGTTTGGCATCCGGCCCGAACATGGAAAAGGCACACTGATTTCAATGGGGATCATGTTCACTTTCGGATCCCCATAACATACATTTATTTAGAGTTCAGCTGAACTTGCTGAACTTTGGGGGTTCGCCTTGATTTCATAAGATTTGGGACTGGTGGAACTCTCTCTATGGTACTATTTCTGCCCATACATATTGTAATGATTGTGTATAGCTTATTAAGTATAGCTTCTTTGCTTTCCCCTTGGTTAATTAAATGGGGAACTTGATATGTTGTCTTTGAGTAATGAGAGTCATGGCTCACATTCTTCTCATATTATGCTACTTTAACTATAGATTTATTTATTTATTTTTTTTTTATTTATTTTTTTTTACACATCTTTGGACAGAAAAATGGGTTACTCATTAAATTTACATTGTTGATGTTTTCATTACAAACAAGAAACACTTTAATACATACAGTAAAATATGAAATATGTAGTTTTTATTTTACTTTTTATAAACAGCTAGACAAATGTAATAGTCTCTTATCACTTATTTTTCGTTCTGAACATTTTTTTTAACATAACTTTTCATGGATGAATAATTTAGAGGATCCAGAGATGGGTCTTATGGTTCAGTGTTGTGCTTAGCACATGTGTAATTTGTGTCTGTCGTAAGTGTGTGTTTTGTTGTTTTGTCCTGTGGCTCTGCATTACCAGCCCCTGGGCCCCTCCTCTTTTGCTAGGTAAGGGGTGTCGCTTGGTAATCATAAAAGAAGGATGAGGACATTAGCAGTCTACATCCCAAGGGTGTTACACGCCCACCCGCTCTGTGGTTAGACACTGGTGTGACTCTTCACAGCCAGATGGGCTTAATTCTCTGCCAGACTTCTGACACTAGAAGAGAAGCACAGTTATGCCATACAGGTCTGCATTATGGCCCTACTTTGCTGCAGTCAATGTAGCAGCCACTTACCGGGAAGCTCTGTCGGAAAAACTGCCTCACCCGGGGCATCTGCCTTCTCTTCAGGTCCGACCAGTGCTGCATGTATTGGTGTGCGTGTAAGCCATCTGGGAGTGCTGGTTGACAATTTGGCTTGCCAACGTCCTCTTGACATGGGTGTTGGGCATGAAGTAATACTGCTCCCTCATCATGTTCTACAGGAAAACAAAGCAACACACAAATGTCAAGAGAAGCAAGGTGAAAGTGCACCCCCAATCTACTTTGGGCCAATCAGGTTCTTTTGGTTGTTCAAACATACATTTTCTGCTAGTTTAGCTCCACATGGCTGTTCTGGTGCTTCACACGTCTCACACAAATGGATTCCCTTTAAATAAATCACCCCCACATCTCATGTGTGTCCATCCCAATGCAGGTATTGGCCTATGCTTATTGCCCATCTGCCTTCCAAACTTAATTCTATTGCATGTCCATTACTGGTGGATCCCTCATTCTAAGGCTCAGCTACACCCCCCAACTACAAGTGTGTCCCTGATCTCAAGGTGTACAGATATATGTGACCCAAACCAGGCCAAAATGGACATTATGCCATACTTTTGCTAGTGAGAAGGTGTTCGTGAGAAGCTCTGAATCAATGCTATTGTAATACTAATACATCTGTACTGTATGCATTTACACATAACAATAAAAACTTTTGAAACAGAAAAACACTGTTCTCTGGTGCTGTAACATTATTTAGTCTTTGATGTCCAATGGGGTCATGCTAATTGTTTATTTAGGAAAACATTTTTAGGGAAACTCTGTGCAATGAAATAATTAATTGAGGGATTACTTCCAGAAAGATGTGCCCACTACAACAAGCTGGGTATAACTAGAAACCTTAAGGTGTGTGTTTTCAGGGAATATATGGTTTGTTGGGGTATTTCAAATTTTAAGGGTTCTTTTGTAAAAATATCCTTATGTGCATGCTTTACTTTGGGGTATTTAGCAACCCTACCCTTAAAGGTAGCATGCATGTTGGGTAATACTCTTTTTGAGGAACCTCGCTGTTTCAGATTTTGATTTTACTTGTTTGCATATTGTTTTTTTTTTAGGAAATTGTGGCTTCGATTTAGCCTATTTATTATTTTTTTAGGGAAACCCCATGCAAACAAAGAATTAATTGAGGGATTACTTCCAGAAAGATGCACCCACATCAACAAGCCTGGTGCACCTAAAAAGCTTAAGTTGTGTACTTCTAGAAAGTATATAGTTTGTGGGGGGATTTCAAATGTAAAGAGCTGTTTTTATTGAAAAACTGCAAGGTGCACATAGCAGTTGTATTTTATCTGAAAATTTACTAGAACTCTGTTTCAGTTTGGCGGAGTGTCTACCAATACATATGTGGTACTGTTGCAACCATATTATATACACACAATATTATTTTCCTAAAAAACTTACATTTTTTTATTTAAAAAAGGCTACAAAATGTTAAAAATAGCATTTTTAAGTTGTTCCCACATATTTCACCCAAACATATTAATAAAGCACTGAAAAAATTACAAACATGGCATTTCATGTTAACGCTCAAGCTCTGCTGAAAAAACATATCATTTTTCATGAGAAACCCCCAGACATTCCTTCAAAAATCACAGTTAAACATGTACAGTGCGGAATAAAGATGTAAAGTGCAAAAAATGCAAAGTGCCAAATAGAACATTAGAAAAATGTTTAGTTCAGGAACAAAACTTGACCCTATCTTGACCCCAGACCCAAAACCCAATAAAGGACAGTGGAAACCCAAACTTTGTTGGTAGAATATGGCAGTAAATGGTTATTTTGTAAGGGCTAGGGGGCTCATTGGTGGCATATTGCTATGATATGCCACCAAACTCCTGGAGGGACCCCCTCTGTCAATCCTCCCACTGCTCAAGCCACATCTGCAGCAGTGGTCCATGAAGGTTTCTGGTTTAGCTTCCAAACTTTGAACATGAAAATTGACTTCCTGGGAGAAGGCTGTGTTCAGACATCAGGACACCAGCTGTTTGGTACGAACCAGGAAATTTACAATATGGGTTAGCTCCATAAAAAGGAATATAAGTAACATTTCCTAAAGTCTCTATCTTATTCCTGCTCTTTGCAATGCAGAAAAAACTTTCCTCTGAAGCACTACCAGTGTGCCTTGGTACGCTAATGGTGTGCCTTGTGATGGGAATTGCAGCCTGCATGTCGGTGAGGTTTCTAATTTTAGCACACAAGACAGGGAAAGCTTCAGAAAACACACAAAATCACACCCAAGGGTAATCTTGCTTCACCAGATCTTTAGCAAGACCCCTATTGTGTTGCCCTATTTGTTATTGTATTGCCTGCATACTATATTTTTGCTAGCTTTTGTACCTGTTGCATTAATATTTCATGGATCAAGTGCTGTTGCTTCCAAACTTTCAAAAAAGAGTTCAAGTTTTTTTTTCTTTGATTCGTGGGGAAACTCAAAGCTTAAGCAGATGTGAGTTTCTAGGTTTACACCCAAAGTTAAACTTGCTTCAGCAAATAATTAGCATCTCCCCTTTAATCAGTAATACCCGATCTGTTTCACTCCTTTGCCCCCATCAAATTATTGTATAGATAGAGATTTCATGAAAATAGTATTTTTGACTAATTCAAGGGGTAAAATATAATATCAACACCTTTGAATTCTTATGTTATTTAATGTTGGTACATATATTTGGACCTTGGCTTTTGTTTCTTCTTGCTATAAAAATCTGTTGGTATAGACTGTTCAAGAAATAGAACTAGTGTGATTATAATTCTTACAGTTGGGAGACTGAACTAAATATAATGATTAGAGACCATCGATTTTCAACAAAACACTGCAGAACATTGGACTTGACTGTTAACAAAATAGCAAAATGATGAGCAAAATCCCTAATGTTTTTTCAGAGATTAAAGTAAATTGCAATCCACTATTCTTTTATAGATAAATATTTATTGTATAGTCAACAAATGAAACAGCTCGGCCTTAGGGCTGTGCTCACTGTGTGGCTGCACAGATCGCCAGCTTCTTAGGGGTGCTGCTGCAGAGCCACATGTTTTTTTGTTACAGGTTTACCATTCCCAAGCGTCTGCAGTGTGCTTGTTGCAGTCACATGCAGAATTTAGATAAATAACCTGATGTGCTTAACATGGACCAATAACCCAGGATTTTGACTATCCCGAGGTTTATTACTTGCCCTTGGGGCATCCCGGATCAGGGGTGTGAAACCCAGTCAAACTCCCCTTTTTCCAGTCCTACGGTGCATGCACAGTCCCTCATTCAATCAGCGCACTCGAATCCGCTAGAGCCTACTCACACAGTCCCAGCCAAGTCTAGTCGAGTGGAGCCGGCGGCCACATCCCAGCTTTTCTCGAGCAGGGAGCGTGCACCACAATGGCCATTCACAAATGCCTGGCATGCTCACACATGCACTGTTGGATCATGGGAGAAGGTAAGTTTACTGGGTGACCTGGTGAGATTCATATAATGGGGTATCCCGAATCTGGATGCCCTGGGGGTAGGGAATCAGACCGTCAGCCATGGATTTTGATCCACTGTAATGCCCTAATATCCAGCACCAGAAACACAAGCAGTAAAGTGAACAGCTGCAATGTTTGCATAGTAATTTCATGTTACCCAATCACAACCCCTCTCCCCCACTGCTAAACATAATTGTGCTATCATCAGGAAAACAAGTACTTGCAACTTCCTACTGTAGATTCAACTTGGCCAATAAGAAAGATGGGTGGTGCTCTTCAGTATCAACATTTAAAGTAGACTGTCTGCCTCCCTTGCACTTCCTCCAATCCCTCTCCCCGGTAAATCCAATAATGTTTATTTTTTTTATTTTAATCTCCTACCAGGCTGGTGCTAGGCTAGACTCTCCCACACTCACCACTCATCTGTACCTCCCTCAGGCCCACAGCTCATCCATGCCCCCTTCTAATCCACAAGTCATCCTTGGGGTTTATTCATCAAGGGATAGGTAGTGCCTCGTAGCAACAGGTAGCGAAAGGTGAACGCCGGGTGCTGCACGCAATACTACATTTATCAAAGCGATTCTGGTGATCGACTCTAATAGCGCCATGTAGCGTCCTATTCATCATTACAGGCGGCTCAGCGTATACCGTCGGCGCTCTGGCTTCCAGAGCTCCTGGTATTACCTGTCGCTACCTGTTACTCTCCCATACATTTCAATGGACGTTACCTTTCTTTTCTTTAAACAGGGTTTTCTTTTAATTATTATTATTATTTTTTATCAAATCATTGTGTGACCTCTCCTGGCCTATTTAAAGTAATTTTTAAATTTTTTTTGATTTTTTCAATTTTTATGCAGAATTGTCATTACAGGTCTGGTATTAAAGTGATAATGTCACAATGTAACAACAATGTAATTCCATATGTTTTGTGTTCAAAAACGGACTTTAATCACACTGACCACTCTATACCGTTCGCTCTCATATAACGCTGTACTGGTGTTATAGCGACTTACACATCAAATTCATCAATGCCGGCCAGCGACTGAGGCGCTCGGTAACAGCTACCCATAGCGATCACAGCGACTACTAGTGGTCGCTCTGAGTACTTCGCTACAGACGCTCATCTGCCGGTACCTGGCGCTAGTGATGAATCAGCCTGCCTTCTCCCCCAGGCCTGCAGACTTTCTGTGCCCCTCGATGATAAGTAGTCCTTCTGTGCCTCCCTCTGACCATAACTATTCTATGCCCTCACTCTGAATGCAGCTCTTCTATGTTTCATGCTGACCCACAGCCTGTATGTGCCTCCCTCTGAAAAGCAATTCTCCAAGGCTTCTCTTTAAACAACAACCCCTCTGCACCTCCAGGTGTTTCACGGCCCTTTTATGATTCCTTTGAACTGTCACCCTCCTGTGCCTTCTCTCTGCCATGCTACCTTCCTGTTCCTCATGTTGTACAGCGCCCCTTCTGCACCGCACTCTGACGTATCACTCACTGAAATCGCAGTTTGAGGGGTTTTTTTTGTTTATGTTAATAGGACTATGTTAATCGGAAAATCACAACAACAATTTAAGTTGGCTTCCAGTGGTTCTATTTCTGTTTTGCGCATATTTAGGCTACTTCCTGCTGCTGGACTTTCCTTCACTGTTTTTACATTAAAAAGGGATATCAGCAATCTAATCGTATTAAGCCAGATACAGAAACAATTCGTTCTGTAAAGAAGAATATTATTCTAATAATTACATAGTGAGGCAAGAAGTAAATTTGCTCCAGCAGAACAAAGTATTACCTGCGCTGGGCTCTTATCTCTTTATCTTTATAGTAAAGCAAAAACACTTTCAGAAATGAACATGATAATATAATGTTCTCTGAAGCTCATTTTAATATTTTTATATTTTCTTTTGTTAGTGTATATCTTGAAAACACAAAAATTCATCTAGCTGCGTATGAGGACACTGATCTAGCTAAAAGTCTAATTGCTTTCACTGACCTTCCTAGACTGGTCACTAACTAACTTACAACCTTAAATGCCCCCATCATCGTAGCTGAACTTCAGAATAATATTATGTTGCCTGGCATTAACAAAGCCCTTGGACAGGACACCTTCTCTTGAAGGCGACCTTTTGCTTACTGACCTATACAATCAAATTCTTGACAGAAAGCCTTTCCCACAACTTTATAACCATGGTCTTACCTCCCTAATACGTAAAGCAGTATTACAGACCCATATCTCATGTTAATCTTAAAGTCATTGCCTAAGTCCAAGTTTTCTTCTTTCTGATTCTGTGGTCTTTGGCAGATCATCTTGAGCTTAAAATGTCACCATATATCTTTTGAACATTGTATCATATTTAAATTTTCATCAAATTATTTAATACATTGGATATCATGACATACAGTAGCAGAGCCAAATCACCTTTTTTCAGTCCACTGACCAACCGTAAGCCTATAGATTAAAGCATCAAGGACCTAGAGATTTATCTAAATGGGTAACAAAACTCCCTAGCCTATTCTGGCTGCTTGCTACAAGAATATGATACCAAAAATCTTCAGTTAAACCATTTATTTAGAATCTAATGGACCTCATCAGATAGGAAATGGCAGGGTAAAAACTTTTTTAACCTGACAGATTTTTAGTGACACTTTTTCTCTAGTGATTTCAAATCCAGATTTATTGGTTCCTGGAAAGGTCATCAATGAGAGGACCACCAACTAAAGTATATCCTGGGTCATTTTAATTTTGTCATGGCTGTCATGGATAAGGAGGTTATCATTGTGGTGTGGTGTCACTGCGCACTTATCTTCTGGCCAATCTGACGCTGCAGGCTCAGGCGGCCGGCCGGATCCCCTCCGCCCGCCAGCCGCATCTAAAGCAGGCGCCGGCTCGGGCAGTGCCGACTTAAGCGGGGTCAAGCACGTCCACCCTCTCCTCTCCTGGTCACATTCCCCCACTCCTCTGCTCTTGTTCACGCGTGCATGCGAGCACAGATGATTTACGCCCTCCGGCAGCGCTGCACACAGCGTGGCCACCGGAAGTTAGTTTAAATGGCCAATGAGCCCAAGGGTTACTGTGGGCAAATTGCCCTAAAGGCTTCTGGCCAGTTAGCCCATATGTTATTGATGGTATAATGAAACCTGTTTCCTGTCTTCTCCAGCCCTTTAAAGGGTTTCCTCCCTCACTCTCTTGATGCCCATGATAGCGTACTGCTGGGTGCTATTGTTTCTATGACTCCTGATTGTTTACCATTTCCAACCTAGCTTGCCTGGCCATTCTGTGACCGCTGCCTGAACCGACCCCTGCCTGGATCCCGACTACGAACCAGTCTCATCCCTTGTACTGCGAACTCTCTGACTACCCGGCTTTACCCTTGGCTTGACCTTTGACTCTTCCCACGCTTCTGCTTTGGTGTTGCGAACTGTGAGGTCTGTTTATCTGTGTATAACCCCAGCTTACTCGATAACGCCCGTCTTAACTCTAGTTCATCTGCCTTCACCCCTGTAAGTTCACAATCTTTGAGCTGCCATGTCTGGTGAGGCGTTTAAAGCATCCCGGCGAACGGGGGCTTGTCTAAAGGTGAAGCTAACTGCGGAGATTGGGGGGGTTGCGAACTCACCAAGAAGTCGTGTATCCTTGGGGTTTGACATGGTTATGCTAGGTAGGGAGTGCTTGTTCAGATGAACTGGGCTGGATCATTTTAATTCTGCACTGAATAATGTTTAAATTTATATTATTTTCTTCCTAATAGAGATGAGCGAACAGTTCGGTTCTGGCACTTCAACAAATTTTCCCAAAAAATTTGGGTCAGTCTGAACCAAACTTTTAACAAACTTGTTTAAAAGATAAAGAAAATAAACATACTATTTAATTTTTCCCCCTTTTTGTAATTTATACTATTTTCTTTCCCTTTCCTTTGTAATTCAGAGTCTGTATCTTAATCTTAATTACTATTTCTATTTTTATTTTGCTCATGAGCCTTCCCTGATTGCTTAAATGGATACTACTAGTGAAATTAATATGTTTTTGATATTGAATTCTTAGTGGTTTTTTTATGTATATTAATAGGCCTAATACATCCTCAGGTAAGTCTGTCATTGTTTCTTAAAGTGGACCAACACCCAGGGGTGATCGGCCCGGGAATCTATAAGATTCCCGGGCCGATCACCTCCCTCACTGCGGGGCATCCGAGATCGGGATGTCCCGCTGGGTGAAACCCCCCCAAAAGCCCCAAAAAACCTTACCTTATCGGCGACAGATCAGCCGCCGCCGCCTCCCACGCGCCCCTCTAGCAGTGCGCACGCCCGTGCCGGCCGTTTGTGAATGGGAGGCGGTGGCGGCTTGTCCGTTGCTTGTCTGTCGCCGAAAAGGTAAGTTTTTTGGGGCTTTTGGGGGGGTTTCACACAGCAGGGCATCCTGATCTCGGATGCCCCGCTGAAGTGGACCAACACCCAGGATAGTGAAAATCCTGGGTGTTGGTCCACTTTAACAGAAGTTTTGCCATACCATCAGCTAAACTAAATGTTAATGCTATAAAAACATAGAAGCATAAACACACAGAGGGTTAACGGTACAAGGCAACCACATTGACTATAGGGCTGATTCATAGCTTTCTCAAAACAAAACTATCTTTGCTTTATGATTGCTCCAAACATCAACTACTCTTTCAGTGAAATAATATTTTCTGATATTGCTCCTGATCCCCCCTCCAGCTAAATCAGGATGTGTTCCCTTGTTCTATCATAAAAGGAGCTGTATTGTGAAATCATACATACTAAAAATATGCATACATTTCCTTATTTCTTTCTTTTTTCTTGATGGATTGCTTGATAGTTATACTTTTTGTGGTACATGGAGATGTTTGGGGGTGGGTGAGCGGTTGGTGGATTTGGGACTGCTACATATTTTAGTATGTTGGGCATTTGTAACCACTCACATCCAGGGTTACTTTACTTAGTAAATTGGGGATCGGTTTTCTGATTTATGTAGTAGACTATTTTGAGGCATGTTACAGGAATACCGCTTACCACCTTGATGGTGAAAGAAAGGCTTGCATTAATAGCTTGAGTATTTTATTTGTCTTATCTTTTTCTCATGCAAAAACATAATAAAAATTATTGAAATATAAAAATCTGTATAAACATGCTGGATGGTGAGAGATACAACTACAGGGAGCTTTACTTAAGAAGAGCCACTTTTTTGGTCTCAGAGGCACTCAGCAATAGATTTAAGAAAGAAAAATATGGCAGCACCAATGCGGCCGCCGGCTAGCGTTTAATTTAACACTAGCGCCAAAAATGCAGCGCTGGGTGTTTTGGTTGAAGCAGCGCCAGATGAAACCTGGCACTGTAACTCAAGATTCCATAGAGCACAATGGGCAAAACTGGATTGTAGAGTTTAATGCTTATAATTAATATTACACACATTTGTTTGTACAGAACTTGCATTGTGACTTGTCAATAATCGAAACACAGGACCTAGATGGGCCAAAATGTTTTTTTTTTTTGGAGAGGTTATTAAAACGCTGGGATAATCGCCCGGCGGGTCCAACAAACACTGACATAGGCTGGCTGATACCTAAGTGCAACAATCAAAGCTAGCGCCAGTGTAGTACACAGCATAGTGCCAGATAAGATGGGAATGCCGGCGCTCTGAATCTGGCGCTATAGCAACAAAAATTATGTTAAAAGGCATAATAAATAAGGCACTTATAAACCCTAACTGGGTGACAGGTTATTGATTGGACCATTTCACTTCTACAGAGGTAATCTGCTCGATTCCAATGACTTTCTCTAGAGCCAGCCTGCAGGGAACAGAAGCAGTAACCAGTATATATAAATGACCAAAGCAATGCATGATAGGTAACAGCATCTATACACATTAGTTGAGCAAATCTATGTATGTTTAAAATCTGTCACCCTGGATTTTTCTTCCTTTTTTAAAAGGAAAGAAACAGTCCTGTGTGCATTTTTTGTGCAGAACGTATAAAACTCATCCTTATGCTATTTACCATATTTAATTGCTTTTTATTATTGTACTGTTTTTTTTAGCAAAACTGCTTCTTTAAAATTTGTTTTAAAAACACTTTAAAAACCTTCCTGAACCATATTCAAATCTCTCACATAATTAAAAGAATGTCCACTTTTGTGTTTTTTTTTGTGCTACGAGGATGTCCTCAATGTGCTTATATAGTATTATTTTATTTTTTTTATGTTAGTGTGTTTTATGGAAAAAGTTTTCACTAGCTGCAATCTGTTGCTGTTAGCAACCGTACAGCAAGTCTGTAGACCAAGGTCTACAGGAAGAGGGAAGTGAGCTCTGTGTACCCAGAACACTGCTGCTATGGTGGCTGCTGAGGAGCAGCTCACTCCTACCTACAAATGCCCAGCAACAATGTTCTTTGTGTACAGGGATAACTTGAGGACATCCTTTTGACACACAAAAAAATATATACTTTCAAAAATTGCTTTGAAAGAAAACTTTCCCTTTAGAGGTTTCAATAATATCTCATTTTTCTTTTTCCTCCAGGGTGTAGAAATTGTGTTCTTTTTGTTGAGAACATCTCCATAACTGTACACAGAATCCAAGATTTGGAGCTCTATTCTGTACAATAACATTGCAATCTTCCTCCTACTACTGGAGATGCCTTGCGCTATGCAGCCGGGCATCCTGCTGGATTTCACCACTGACTACTCAGTACTCTGGCAGTACTCCTGAGTTTCCATTTTTTCAAAGGCCTGTCTAACAAAGAGGCCCACATTCTTTGGCATTGTGCTTTGATTGTGGGGTGAATAGTACAATCGCTGTGCAATGACAAGTGACTCACTGCCCATGTAAGCCTATGGGCCCTCTTCACATTTGCAGTCACAATTGGCACCTGACAATTTGGAGTGCAGTGATAGCAATTGCATCCCATGGAAAGGTAATCGCAAAATAATTATGATTGTAATTACATATTGAGATAAAAATTGCTACAATGTAAATTGTGTCAGAGCGTCCCTTGAAATATTCAGAGAGAGGATTTCTTCTACTGACTTGCATGCTTTTACATTTTGAAATGTTGAACACCAGTTTCTATTGTTTTGACCATTTGTCTATTAAAGCTGTCATTTTCTATGTTGCAGGCCCCACCAGGAATACAAACTTTTGTATCATTGGCAATTTCCTATGTCACTTACAAATATATGCCAGGGAGGGTTTAGGTTTACTGCAGCAAGCCATCTTAGGGAGACTCACCAGGCCTAATGAATTTGACTAAAAGAAACAAAAACAGAAATGGACAGTAATTATACCAACAGGGAATAATAGGAAAATATCCTGGATTGTGATATTCCAAACTGGATAGCGGCTAGAGGCGGCTTTTTGAAAGACAACCGACTCATCCCAGGTCCTTTTTAGGCTGCACTAAGGATTGTGCAGTGTTTTCCGCAATAAGTGAATGATTGTGGCTAGTAGTATTTTTATTTTTTGTGTGTGTACATGTTAATAGCCTTAAAAATGACATACCATAAGGACAGTTCCCCTGACTGTGTGTGTAGTTATCAAAACTAGCGCAGTTATCAAACTAGGGCCTGTGATTTATACAAATTTTCCCCAAGCATTGCTAATCCATGATCCAAACAGCAATGAACCAGTCACAGGGCCCAATCAGTTACAAAGCAGACCATCAATACAAATCAATAAAATAGTTTTATAAAAAGTTTAATAATTTGCTCCACACCCCTCCCCCAACCCCAAGATGAGTGGCATATGCTGATTAAGTGGACTTAACCCATGATGATATTATTATTAAAGTTTATTTATGCCATCATCTTCTATGGCACAGTACAATGTGAAGCAAACAACGAAACAAACAGGGTAAAACAACTTACTTACTATACATGACAAAAAAGCACAAAAACATAGTCATACTGAAATACAATAGGCGAGATGGCCTTGCCTTTGTGGGCTTACAATCTAAAGAATAAGAGTGGAGACAAAAGGTAGGTCACAAGTAATATATACTAAGTATGATGATCTGAAGTGGCTCAGGCTGTCTTTTGTTTAGGATAAGATATATGCTCGTCTGAATAGGCTTTAAGGGCAGCCTTAAAGGCTTGAAGGCTTGGGAAGTGGTGAATTGTATGGAAGAGGGCATTCCAGAATAATGGGGCGGCGCATGGGAAGTTCTGGATGCGGGAGTGTGAGCAAGTCATTAGGGTTCAGAACAGGAGGAGGTGCAGGGCACGGCAGAGATTGCGTCTGGATTGGTATTTGTTGATAAGTGAAGAAATGTAGACAGGATCCTGATTGTAGAGTGTTTTGTATGTTATGTTTAGTATTTTAAATTAAATTCTCTCAGATAGTGGCAGCCAGTGTAGGGTCTGACAGCAGCACTAGAGAAGCAAGAGGAGGAATGAATGAGTTGAGCAGCAGAGGAGAGTGTTGAAGTAATGATCAGTGCATGCACTAGGATTTTGACGGTATCGCGTGAGAGGAAGGGACAGTTGCGGGAGATGTTTTTGAGTTGGAGATTGCAGAAGGTAACAAGTGATTGAAAGTGAGGCATGAATGAGAGAGAGGAGTCCAGTATAACACCAAGGCATCACTTGGGAGTTGCAGTAATTGTGAGATTATTGACAGATATAGTTGGTGTAGAGGCAGTAGGACAGTTTGATGGTGAGAAAACAACAAATACAGTCTAGTCCCTGTTTAGTTTGAGGGAGCAAGATGACATGAATGTTGAGATAGCTGTCAGACAGTCAGGAACACATGATAGGAGAAGAGAGACCTGGACTAGTGAGGTAGCAGCCTGTGGTCAGAGAACGGTAGAAGGAATAAAAGGAAGTTTGATACTGAGAAAAGGTTAATAAAAAGTAGATATGGCTATCTTTGTGGGTGGGTAAGTAGTCTGGTAGCAGCAGGACTGCCAGTGCCAATAAGTATGTTGAAATCCCCCATAATTATTGCAGGTATGTCAGTGGAGAGAAAGTGAAAGAGCCAGGTTGAGAAGTGGTCAAGAAAAAGTGCAGAGGGGCCAGGGGGTTGATAGATGACTGCAATTTGGAGCTGGGGGAGTAGTATAGGCAGACAAAGTGAATTTCAAATGTTGGGAAATGTATTTGCAGATTTTGTAGGAGAGCCATTGCTAGCACATAGACAAACTGCAGTTGAGCTGGGAGCTTCTTTGTGATCAGCCCAACCAGCCAGAGAGACATTTCATCTGTTTCCACAAAGAATGTTAAAAGGAGATTCATCTGGCCTGCAGTGTATCTATGTGATACTGTCTCTCCACACAAGAGAGGCTGTCAGCAGTTTAGCATTTTTATATAAGCATCCCACACCAAACAGAAAGAGAGATTTGCCACAGAAAGATGGGTATCCCACACACATAAACTGAATTAATAGCTGCTGGAGGGAACTATATATCAATGTAAGTCAATGGTACCTTGTTTACAATGTTGATACCATGCTTTAAGAACTTTCCGAGCAGTGATGAGTCATTATAGCTGATGCTTTTTTGATTGTGGGTCAGAAGCAGAATTGTAGCAAGATAGCCATACACATGCAGTTCAGGTGCATGGAATCTGCCTGCTATTCCACAACATCTGCAAGGGGGTAAGCACTTTCAAATAGCTTACATCACTGATTGGGGGGAAGCAATTTACTAAAGGGATCAAACTACTGCCTCACACCTCCGTTTAACCAGCACTACTGAGCGTCTTGCATCGGGTGTGGGATGACGGCTTAGATTGTCATCTACCCCACCCACAAAAGGCGGGGCTAGCAGCCGGGCGACTGCGGAAGTGCTGAAGAGGGCCTATTTTACCCTCTCCACAGAAGAGCCCGCAGAAGAGGCAGAAGGGATCGCGACTGCAGTGAGTCTCACGTAGCTGGCACTACAAGGGTTAAGGGTTAGAACACATAAAAAAACACATAACTGATGCTATTTTCAGAATTCAGAAACAATGTAGAAATAATCAGCATGGATAATTTACTATACATTCAGTGGCATGCTTTGCCACTACACCCCCCCCCCCCCTCCAGAACTCTGCTGAGTGAACACTGGAAGTGTCTGTCATGTAATACTGGTGTAATACATACTGATGATGGTGTTAGTGCCGAGGCTACGTGAGAAAGAAAGCAATGTCTCTCAATCATTTGTTCCTCTTTATTTTTTGTATTTTGTTACATAAAAATGCCCTTGATTAGGGCCCCCAGACACAACTTTGCATGGGGCCCCAGAAATGATAAGCCCCCCCCCCCCCCGTATACAGTGCTTCCCATATTCTCTTAAATTTGTGGACTGAAAGAACTCCTTGAAAACTAATGGGGGGTGTTTTTAGGGTGGTCAATGTCGCTAAATCAAAAGGCCTCAGTGGCAGTGAAGCTGGAGGGATGTTCCACGTGGGAGATAATGTGATTATTATTATTCATTCATTTAATCATGTATTGGCATTGGCATGCCCCTACCTTTGCACACTCCATCCATTTCAAGGGTTGGAGTGGGCGTGAGGAGAAGCATTCTTCCATCCTCTAGGAGGCAGCAATGGAAGACCAGCGTTGCTTATTGGGTAGCTTAAAAAATATGGATCAGGAAAGAAGAGCTGCAGAGCACATAAAGTCAGTATAGCTTGAACAAGGTAAGTCCCTCTAACAAAGGGAAAGAGGAATCTTAAATCAACATGCTCTGGGGGAAGTGGTTAATGAGACTTTTGTTATAGGAATTACAGAAGAGGAAATAAAAATCAAATATTAGTTTTAACAATTTAGTTCTGGTCAGGAAAATGATTTATTATAATTAACAATATATTACATATATTTATTAAATATACTTCTTCCTTCATTGTAAATATGCTAGCAGAAAATGTGAAAGAGACAACATGTTGAGGCAGAGATGTTATTCAGAATTTTAAGCCATTCATGTACATGTATAAAGAATTGTGAATATCGCAGTCTCCTTATTCTTCTTGTAACAATTACAATGAGGCCTTCTCATCTGGAATTGTGAGTAAAAAATCCATATAAAGTATGGATTAGAAGTTGCTGTTTCCAGAAACGTCTTGGCTCTAGTAGACATAAGCAAGCCTTCCCTTCCTTTTTTCAGCGCAAACAATGAACTTATATTTTCACAGCGCTGTGGCTCATTTAGCAAAGATATATATATATATATATATATATATATATATATATATATATACATTTTTTTTGTGTTTATCTCAAGACAGTTGCAAAATTAATTGTCATTTAAATAAATTTGTTCCATCCGGAGAAAAAATAAAACCAGTGCTCATCCTATTTTTATCCATGGAGGAACTTAAGTATTCACACGGGGCACCTTCACCTTCAGGTATCCATGCAGGATAATAACTCATTCTGCTCGAGCACAATGTGCCGTGATTAACGTTTTATTTGAAAAAGACCAAAAGACTGAGTGTGGTAACTGGCATAGAAACCACAGAAGACAATTATTTTATCTCTAAAGAGACGTTGTATCTAACTCACTTTTATTCATTTACTGCAGCAGATTGTGCAAAGAACTAACATAATCTGGATAGGCTAGAAGAAATGAAGACATGAAGAAATGCATTGTTGCAGAGTAACAGTGCAGGGTTACATCTTTTTCAATATATTATATCGTTTCTGGACATAGTAGGATGATATTAACTGAAATTATTGTTCAATTAATGAAATGTGTGTTAAAATAAATATGTGTATTGTTTAACTTAAACCGGACCAACAGCCTGGGGCAGTTGGAAAAGTAAACTCCCCAAAACTCACTTTTTCCATATGCATGCATGATACTGAAGCACTGTCGGCAATTCCATTTGCTCCTGAATCCACTCAAAGCTGAAACGCCTCATCACCGATTTTCTAGTGGTAGAGGCCATTTTGGAACTTCCTTTTCCAGCATTTCAGCCATGCTGCTGCCTGGATTCAACTGACATAACTGACAATACACAGTAGCAGGAAACCCATCAGTACTCCCTGTATTTAGGCAGCCTGTAGAACCAGAAGACACTGTTTTGTTTTTAAGATTTACCACAGCAGGCGTTAGAAAAAAGTAACTTAATTTTTATGTGCAGAAATCTAAATTGCCCTGGAGAGGGAAGCAGATGAGCACTGTTTGTTGTGTCGATCTAGTTTAAGTCATTTTTGACTGTTGGTCTGCTTTAAGCAGAGAAAAGGGCAAAGCCTTTCCATTGCAGCGATGGATCAACGTTAATAAACTGAGCCAGCCGTGATAGTAAGACAGCACCCTACAGTGTACTGTTTGCTGCTGGAGCCCTGTGTATCCCTTACATATCTTCGTTTAGGTAAAAGGCCTAATGTACAGCACAGTTACCAGGAAGATTAACCTCTACTAGATGCTGAGTGAAAATAGATGGCTTCTAGCTTGGCTCTCAAATACTGTAGCAGCTTCTGGACAAGTCAAAATTAACAAAAGCAATAACACTTAAACTGTTTGAGGATCGACACTGATAAGAGACATTGAACTGACGATTTGTGGGCTCTTATCTCCCAAAGTACGGTGCCTTCCTGCTGTAGTGGTTTTGTTTGTCTGTTGCATTTCTCTCCCCTGGATTCTCTGCCCTCTCACGGGTGTTCCGTCTTACCTATAAAGGTTTGTGTGTAGCAGCTCCTCTTTGTCTAAGTGTATTCATGCTTTCCAGCCCTTGTGATCCTTGCTCCCTTGTCCTGCATACTGAGGCCCAGGTCCTACATTGTATGTACTGGGGCCCAGATCCTACATTGTCTGTGCTGGGCTCAGGTCTTCTACTACCCTTATGGCTAGTTTCTTTCCTCCATACCTGCTTTAACCCTTCTAGTGCCAGCTACGTGAGTCTCACGTAGCTGCCTCTACTCCACTTAAGTGCCAGCTACGTGAGACTCATGTAGCTGAATTTAGACCCCCACAGTAAAAAAATATAAAAGTAAAATACTCACCTGACCCCTCGTTGGATCCGGCCGGGTCTCCTCTTTAATTTGGTGCCATCCGATCCCCTGTGGGGGGTCGGTTGGCTCCAGGATTGCCACCGTAATAGTGCCCCCCGCTTCAGCAGCAGCAGCTGCTAACTGTAAAAAAAAAAAAAAAAAAAAATTAAAAATGACATTTACTTACCTGTGGGTAAGTACCGGGGCGGGGCCGGGTGACATCACTGTGATGTCACCAGCAGCCGGCCTCTTAATAATGGCACCCAAGACTAAGAATCAGTCTGCTCGGGTGCTTGGAGCAGAGAGGTGGAGAGGGGGAGAGGGCTGTGATTGCCCCCCCCCCCCTCCCCAGGCTCTCTCCTCCAAACACCCGAGCAGACTGACAGCTGTCATCGGAGATCGCCGGGGGACACAGGATCGGAGGTGAGTAAAGTAAAAAAAAAATACATAAAGATCATTTTTTTTCTCTGTGTTTGTGTCAGTGTGTTTATTTTTTTACATTTAACCCCTTGTGAACTGGTAAGGGGTCCATGAGACCCCTTATACCAGTTCACAAGGCTGTGGGATGGCAAGTCACCTGCGGCTAGCGGGTGACTTGCCATTAACCCCCAGCACCCCCATTACCTGCCTCCCCAAAGCCCGGGGGGGGGGCAGAAGAGCCCCAAAATCCCCCAAAAATGGGGTCCCCCCCCCGGGAGGGGGGCCCCTATGTCATTTTTTTTCTCGATTTAACCCTTTGTAGTGTAGATGGTATGTTATAAAGTACTTGTTTCAGTTTGGGGGGGTCTCCTGGGCAGGAACGGGGGGCTATTGATAAATATGTGGTACCGTTCTAATCGGTAGAAATGGGGCTTTCTCATGCAATATGGTTTTCTTTAATAAAATACATTTTTTATTTAAAATAAAGGAGACAATTTTCAAAAAAATTTTTTTTTTTTCTTAATAATAATTAGGGATGAGCGAACCGGTTCGGACGAACCGGAATTCGCTCCGAATTTCAGGGAAAATTTGATGCGGCACGAACCCGAATTTTTTTTGGTTCGTGCCGATCGAATTTTCCCTGAAGTAAAAAAAAAAAAATGCCGGCATGGTGGGAGCGGGCAGGCCTGCAACGCTGTCAGTGGGCGGCGGAAGCCGGCCCGCTGACAGCGCAGCCGGCCTGCCCGCTCTCACCATGCTGGCATTTTTTTAAAAAGCAAACACTTACCTGCATGGTCGGAGCGTGGAGCCCGGCGCCGCTCTTTTAGGCGCCCTCTGATGACGCGTCCTCTGATGACGCGTCCTCTGATGACAGCTGAGAGCGGCGCCAGCCTCCACGCTCCGACCATGCAGGTAAGTGTTTGCTTTTTAAAAAAATGCCGGCATGGTGGGAGCGGGCAGGCCGGCTGCGCTGTCAGCGGGCCTGCTCGCTGCCACCATGCCGGCATTTTTTTTTTCAGATGAGCGATTCGTGAAAGTTCGATTCGGGCGAACCCGAATTTCTTGGGGAAATTCGGCGAATCGCCCGAATCGAACTTTCAAGAAGTTCGCTCATCTCTAATAATAATATTGTAAAAAACAGAATTAAATTTACAAACAAGACATTTCATGTTAAAGCCTAAACTCTGCTGCAAAAAAATATATATATAATTTTC